>BQNB010068677.1:4506-33762 GCA_026074375.1 Tanacetum coccineum | reverse complement strand
ACAATTTGGATGTTACGGGTTTGAACATCTACACGGGACTTTATTTGCATTAAATTGCATACATAGATGTCGAACTTCAGTGTCATGAGCTTAGCGCAACAGTAGATACTATTTATGTGGTACTATATCTTTTATAGTAGACCCATACATTTTGGAAAATCAACGATATCACTGTCCATACTACTTATTGAACATTACTATTATTCTGAACACTTTTTATTATATTGCGGCGAAGCAATAAACACTAAACTCTTTCAGTTCTACATTTACTCTTACATTTTTGGCGATTATTATAAGGATTGAAATGGTCATACATACTTTATAAATCTTTGGATTTCAACATTTACATTTATTCTTACAAAACTCTATGAACTCACCAACTTTAATGTTGACACTTTTAAGCATGTTTTTCTCAGGTGAATTAGGTGCTTGGCTTACTTGATGTGCACTGGAGTCTAAATTGAAAAGATTTCATTTATGGATTTTTACTTACATACAAATGATCAAATCTCGTTGGGTTATTTTCATGCTTTTCATTGTGATGCAATTATGGGACACATGTTATATCAATTTTAAGGAAATCAACGTGATAGCTTTTCAAATGACACATTTAGAGGTCGTTCTCTTGTATCTTGAGCTGTTGTATTATGAAGTAACGCTCCCGAACATATTTCCGCTGCGACACATTTTTGGGGGTGTTACATGTGTTGTGACAAATTTGTACATTCCAGGTGCTATGACATTTTTGTTTGAATTTGCCCCTCTTTGTTTGTCAGGTGAAGTCTGTAAAGTGACTGGTTTTGACACTACATGTTTGTCTTTATTTTTTGAAACAACTGTTTTCTTTTGAAAAACGTGTTTATATATTTGTGTGACACAAAGAAGATTTTGAGAAACATTTGTCTTGTCAAACTTAATGAAAAAATATACAGAGCATTTCTTAAGACATTGTGAGTTTTGCACAATGTCTCAATTAATACTCAGACTTTGTGAGTTAAACAATGGTCTCATCTTACTTTTAAGACATTGTTGAGTTTCACAATGGACACATTCGTTATCAACATTGTAATTAAACAATGGTCCCCTCAAAGATATTAATTTTTACTTCAATATGCATTCATACTATATTGTATTACACGGAGACCGTTATAATTTTTGTTTACATGGAATTATGTATGAATCTAAGTATTACAAGTCTTGTATGGGCGGGACTTGTAATATAAGGATTGATATGATAATTGCTATGTAAACAAAACCCGTCACAGTTCTGTTTACATGGAATTATTGTGTAATCTAAGTATTAACAAGTCTTTTATGGGCGGACTTGTAATGGATGATTTATATGAAATTGCTAATATGAATGGTCATCGAGACTTTTTACCTTATTTACTCTAACGAGAACTGCATAAACTGTCTTGAACTTTATGTCGATTCCCCCTGAATGTTTCTGCTCAATCCGCCTCCGAATACGAGCTCAGACACTCGTTCCCAACTCATTAGAGCACCTGCCATCGATTATGTCATACACCACCTGAAAACATGTTGTGTACGGCTTGTTGCATCAGAAATTATTAAGTAGGATGATTTATAATCCTTTATATAAAGGATTGGGACGCCTTTTTCGGTTACATAAATAAAATATAAAATCACCGAAAAAACCATAAGTTCATCATTTTCTTACTTACATAAATTTGGACCGCCTTTTCTTTATGTAAATAAGAAATTATAAAATGCGTGTGCTTAAATGGTATCCGATATGACACAAGGATATGGAACCTGAAATCGATAATCATCAGAATCCGTTAAAAGGGTCTAGAAACACAATCGTGTCTTGCTACTTAGCAGAATCTTAAGGCCTCACTTGGAGCCACCTTATCACATTCTTAAGTTATTACTTTTGCCGTTGCTAATCCTCACGATCACGAACTGTTCGTGGAACTAACAGTCTTGTTATACACGTGAGTTAATGGAGTTGATTCGTCCTTAAATTAGCGACTGAGTACCATAATCCACCGTCTATCGTAAAAGCTCTCCCGCGAGCTCCTCCCATTTGACAAACTTTATTTTGGGAATATTGTTTCTCGAAACGTCCTCACTCTCTGCATCCCATCACCATTGTATAGGGAATATTGTTGTTATTGGTGTTGCTGTGTTGGGGCCCTTGACGGTCCCAGCTTGTACAACCTTATCCAATAGGTAATACAACCTCCTTAAACCAGATAAACACCTACCGACGAAACAGATAGTCGAACTATTCAATTCGGGCCACTAGTACGAAGACTTAGGTCGCGATACATCCTGGAACTGCCAAGTAAGTTGGGTACTTACATCCATAAGCCTAGTTTGATATTAATCATCAAACATTACAGATATCAGAAACGAGACTCTGTCCCTAAACATTTAAAACCTTATACAAACATACTCACGCGGCTACACTTTCTCCTTCGATGCCTTCACTATTAAGAAACTTTCTTTATAACGCAATTATATCAGTCATAAGATCTGTAATGACATTTTTGAGATACCTATTTTGATGGATTAAATATCCTGGTCAAACCTAGTCAAATTTTTGGTATATTGAGTCGAAACACCGAATTTTGCGGAATAGAGTTATCAGCATCTTGTTTAGAACTGATTCATATAATCTTAAACCTTTTCTTGGTCACTACGAATCAGTGTGGGGTGTTAATACAAATTAAATCTGGGGACGGATTTTCTAAGGGGTAGTACTGTAACATCCGGCAATTTTTCGAAATTTTAAATGACTATTTTAAAATTTGACTTTTCTAAGAAAGAAAAGTATTTCAGGTCCGATCTTACTTTTTTGACTTTTGATCTTTTATTCGTCACAAAAAAAAAACAGACTTACCGCTTACTGGTAACATTGCTGAACATATTTTATATAATAAATCATATTATTATAACACAACCTCGAGTAACAAAGATTATTTAAACTCATTTAGTTGAAAACGAAAAAGCAATAATATTAAATTCTTAGTTGATTTACACGACAACCACTAAATCACGTTTTCACAACTCGGACTCTAAAGCAATTTGATGTAAAACGACATTCCAGACAACTTTTTAGTTTTGACCGAGACCCGAAAACAGTCAGAAGATGACTGAAATGCCCTCGCAAAATTTTAAACACAATGCGTACCGACCCAAAATAATTAAATTTATATTTAATTATCATAATTTATTAAATAAAAATATTTAATAAATTAATTATCTTGTTAATCGAAAACGTTTGTTAAAAACGCAATTATTGAAGTTAAAATTCATTTCACGGATAAAGTTTATCGAAAAAAATATATAAATGAATAATAAACAATTTAAATAAATTCTATAAAACGTTTACAAAAATTAGTCGAGTGAATACTCATTTTTATCAGAAAAATGATTCGGAAAACAATGGCGCAAGTTTCGTGTATTGAATCATCCGTTAAGTCCTTCAAACGAGTCCCGAACCGATACGTATCGAAATTTTACTAACAAGTTACAAAACGAACCCTGGACTATTTCAACTTGTCACTTTCCAATTTATATATGTATATATACAATTTATAATTTTTTTTTTTTCATTTTCATTTTCTCATATATAATAACACGACTGGAAAAAAACAGGAATGTAAATACCTTACAACTCTCTCGTTTGACCGCCCTCTCCATCCCTCAAACTAATCGGCCAGCCACCACCACCGCCGGATCCGGCCACCACCGTCGCGCCGCCGCCGAAAAACTTTTCCGGCGGACTTTTCCGGCCGACTCCAAAAAGGTTTCTCTTTACCGGATCTACCCGATCCCCACTACCACTTTATCCTTCACCGCCATCCCCCCCCCCACCTGGCTGCACAGCCGCCAACACCTATCCACCATCATCGAATGACCACATCCTCATCAACTCCCCACCTGACCCGCGAGCACCACAAATCAAGCATAAATCTCCATGCCACCCTCCTTTAGTCATCGAAAGATCATTATACAAGACCGCCACCACGGCTGCACCACAGCAGGTGCGTTTAGCCGTGGTAGCAGCCAATGGGGTGTTTGTTTATGTGGTTTAAACCCCACAAGAGGGTGCGTCGGGTTTATTATAAAACACCATGGGTGCGTTCGATTTTCGTTATAGCACAAGGGGTGTGTTTTGTTTTGGTTAAATCATCTAGGGTGCGTATGGTTGTAATAGCATCGACTAGGGTGCGTTCGGGTTGGGTTTAGGTGGCTGCCACCACCACGAGGGTGAGTTTGGCAGTCACCACCACCCGAAAAGGGTGCGTTTGTTTTATTAAACCCGAAATGGGTGCGTTTGTTTTAATAGCAGCAGCTATAGAGTGCGTTTGGTTTTCTTAACCACACCAAGGGGCGTTTGGCTAAGGGTTTATGCCGATTAGGGTGCGTTAGGTTTACGAGAATAGGGTGCGGTTGGGTTTTAAAATGAAAAGGTATGCGCTGTTTTTGGTTTAGCACCCGGTAGGGGTGCGTATGGCTCAGGGTTTATACGTCAGCAGTCACCGTTTGTGTTGTGACAGCCCACATAGTGCGTGTTTGGTTGCTGTTTAACACCACCATAGGTGTGTTTGGTTTTAAGATGATAAACACCAAGGGTGTTTCTGGTTCGACGAAAACCGCACAGGTGTCTTTGGGTTAATATAAATAGATAATTAACAAATTAAAGTATTTCATATATAAATTAATATATTAAACCGTATCTAAATTGGTAATTGTTAAATAAATTTAAAAACTTATTTATTATCTTCGTTTTGTTTCCATGATAACTGTTAAGGGACGTGTTTGAGTTTACAACATGGTTGATTTAATTAAGGGAAAATGGTTAACTTTTGTCAATATGGAAAACGTTAAACAAATGAATAAGTCATGCCAAGATTTTATAAATTGCTACGCTTAGTAAACTTTTACAAATCTACTTTATTTATTTTCTTGAGATATCTTAAAAATTATTAAATCGTGAAGACCCGATAAACAAACGTAAGCTATAATTCTAGAGATTTTATTTATCTAATCCGCAACTTTAAAACGTACGTTATTTTTATAAAGGAACTTTCTAATTCAAATTTTTTCTTTTCGTTGGGTTTAATTACAAGCTTTCATTGAGATGCACTTATGGGGACACAATGAGTTATATCAATTTCAAGAAAATCAACGAGATTACTTTTCAAACGACACATTTAGAGGTCGTTCTCTTGTATCTTGAGCTGTTGTATTATGAAGTAACGCTCCCGAACATATTTCCGCTGCGACACATTTTTGGGGGTGTTACATGTTGTGTAAATCTACCAAGTACTCCAAGAAGTTCATTGTATTGTTCTATAACTGATCTTGAATCAGTCATTTTATAATAGGTGAAATTACTAACAAGGAACTTCTTACTTGATGCATTCTCAGTCATATATTTAGCCTCTAAGGAATTCCATAGTTCTTTTCAAGATTCAATATTTTAGTAAATATCAAACAAAAGATCAAACATACCTTTGACGATTAGACCTCTGTAGACATAGTCTTCATTATCCCACTTATTCCTTTTCCTGATTTGTTCCACGGTTGGATCATCACCACCATCTTCAACAATAGGAGTAGTCAGCACATATACCACACTCATAGCAGCAGTAGCCATTGATTATCACAAAATAATTTTCTTTGATTGTTGGTTGTAGTAGATCCCAGATCAGGGTGAAGACAATCAGTAGCCTAGCTAATTACCAAGATGGTTATCGGATATCACTTGAAGTCGTGTAATCACTTTCCAAAGAAGATTATTCGACCATATGCCTGGGTTACACAAATACCTCCTTGGGATAAAACCAAGTGTTTGTTCTTGTTCTAGGCACAAATCAAGAACCTTGCGTTTCTATGTGTTTTTGTTTTATGTATGTTTTTCCATGCAATTGTGATCCCTATTTATAGGGATTTATTCAAAACCTAATAATGTAATTAATGAGAGATTAATGGCCAATTAATCTCTTCCATAATTATCCTCCATAATTTAGGAATTAATGATTTAAAGACCAAATTAAATATGGTTAATTAATGCAGTCAAATCAATTATCCTCCATAATTTAGGAATAATGATTTCATGACCAAATTAAATATGGTCAATTAATGCAGTTAAATCTGTCACTTAAATAGGCAAATAAACACCCATTTAATCAAACCACTAAAAGAGTCAGGGAAAATCAGTGACTTGATGGGTGTACACTCTGTACCTCCAAACCCATTTCCAAGTATGATCTAATTCCCATAATTGCACTAATTTTCCAACAGGTTAGAGATATACCTTGTGCGTGCTCTTTTTCTTTTTTGTCGATATATAAGCTGTTGTGATTGTGTGTTTCGCCTTCTTGTTTCGAAGTTTCGCTCTAGTAACTAGGGTTGTAGGCTGTTAATTCCTACAAGTGGTATCAAGAGCTCGGCGCGGGGTTCTCTGGTTATCTAGGGTCGATCTTGAAGGGTCTCTACTGTTCGGTTTTCTGGTAGGAGAAGAAGGTTTTTTTGCTTGGGCTACTAGGTAATCAACAACAAAAGGTTTCTTGTTGTTCGGATCTTGAACGATAAGGGTGCAGCAAGGTTTCGAAAGTAAAGGGTTCTTGGGTCTTCGATTGTCCGGGTTTGTGACAAGGTAGGAGGCTTAAAGGTTGTTGATTTTTGGGTAATAGAAGATCGAAAAGTTTTTTTCTGGTGTCGTTTTTTGTTTTCTTTTTGTCGAGAGATTGACGAAAAAGATAACAAGACATTAGGTTGGGTTAATATTAGTTTTGTAGGGAAAATTCTTTCTTATCCTAAATAGACTATTTAATTCCAAGATATTTATTATTACTTTTGAAGTTTTCAAAGTTGCATGTGTATAATTTTTGTTATTATTGGTTTGATATTTTTGATATTAAAATATCATAAGGGTTATCAAACTAATAAGGATTAAAGAATGGCGGGAGCCAAGTTTGACATCAAGAAATTCGATGGAACTGGTGATTTCGGGTTATGGAGGATCAAGATGCGTGCTTTATTAATCCAACATGGATGTGAAGCAACTCTGGAGGTTTTACCCACGGATGTGGAAGCTTAAATAAAAGCTGAGCTAAACAAAAAAGCTCACAGTGCCGTGATTTTGTGTTTAGGTAACAAGGTTCTGAGAGGAGTTACCGGGGAGACGACTACAGCAGGTGTTTGGTCAAAGCTCAAGACTTTGTACATGACAAAGTCATTGCCCAACAAGTTGTACCCAAAGAAGAAATTGTATACATTCTACATGCCGGCTGGATGAAAGATTTCTGAGCATATAAATTAGTTCAACAAAATCGTTCTTGATTTAGCAAATATTAAGGTAAAATTCGAGGATGAAGATCTTACTTTATTATTACTCACTTCTTTACCAGCATCATACGAACACTTTGTGGATACCTTGCTCTATGGACGAGAAGCTTCGACTTTGGAGGATGTGATGGCCACACTAAATTGAAAGGAAATCAAAGAAA
Source organism: Tanacetum coccineum (assembly GCA_026074375.1). Taxonomy (NCBI): domain Eukaryota; kingdom Viridiplantae; phylum Streptophyta; class Magnoliopsida; order Asterales; family Asteraceae; genus Tanacetum; species Tanacetum coccineum. The sequence continues at coordinate 26,272 of BQNB010068677.1, read as the reverse complement.
GGTCTAAGGCGAAGGGGGATGATGGTGAAGGGTTATATGTGAGGGGAAAACTGATCCGTAAAGGATTCACAGTCAGTCCAAAGGGGACAGTCATATCGAAGTTCTCCTAGGTGGAATACCTTAAGTGCTATATTTGCCAATCTGAGATCACTTGGAAGAGAAAACTATCCGATCCGAAGAATAATCGCAAGAAGTCAACAGGTTACGTCAAGAAAGATAAGCAACCAAGCTCTAGTGGTTCGACATATGACGATTCTGAGGTGATGATGGTGATGAGCGCACAGGCACATGCTCTACTAGATTGGATCATGGATTCAAGATGTTCATACCACATGAAACCTAGGTTAGATATATTTTTTGATTTTCTAGAATGCGATGGGGGCAGTGTATAGTTGGGTGACAACGAGGAGTGTAATATCAGAGGTATTGGCAAGGTGAGGATACAACTAAAAGATGGGTCAAGTTTTGTGTTATACAATGTTAGGTATATTCCTGAATTGAAAAGAAACTTGATATCGCTGGGAACTCTTAAAAAAGAGGGATTTACCGTAAAATTACAGTCGGGCAAAGTCAATGTGATTAATGGTTCCAGGGTTGTTTTATCTAGAATACGAATGGATAATTGCGTATACTCTTTGGATGGCCATGCAATGGCAGGTGAGCTTAATGCTGGTGTTTGTAACATTTCATATTTTTAGTTCATTTACGACGTCATCTATTTTACTAATTATTTTTTTTCTCGTACGTTTACTTTTAATTCTTATTATATAGTAAAATCGCGTAAACTAATACGGAGTGTATACCTATTAAGTCACTGATTTTCCCTAACTCTTTTAGTGATTAGAATTAAATAGGTGGTTACAAATATGTAATTGGCAGGTTTTTCTACATTAAATATTGTGTAACAACTTTTGCCTATTTAAGTGGCAGATTTGATTGCATTAATGGAATATATTTAATTTGGTCATGTAATCCACTAAAGTCTTAATTATGGAGGATAATTATGAAAGAGATTAATTAGCCCATTAATGTCTCATTAATTCCGTTAATAGGTTTTGAGTTTTCCCTATAAATAGGATCACAATTGCATGAAAATATAAATAGAAAACAAAAACACATAAACGCGGGTTCTTGTTGTTCCTAGAAAAGAACAAACACTTGGTTTTTTCCCAAAAGAGGTATTATTGATAATAGGAATAGGGTCGAATATCTTCTTTGGAAGGATTACAAGACTTATAGTGTTATCTTGTAAACCATCTTGGTAATTAGCTAGGTATTGATTATTTTCCCCTTGGGATCTACTACAACAGACAACTCAAGGAAGATTCTTTTATGATAATAATGGATGCTGCTGCTATGAAACACATGGCTTCAAACTTTGCCAAGCTTGACAAGTTTGAAGGGGTGGACTTTAGAAGATGGCAGAAGAAGATGCACTTCTTGCTTTCTAGCATGAGTGTGGTGTATGTGTTGACTACTCCTATTCCTGAAGATGGTGGTGATGATCCAACCGTGGAACAAGTCAAAAAGAGGGCCAAGTGGGACAATGATGACTATGTCTGTAGAGGTTTAATCCTCAATGGTATGTCTGATTCTTTATTTGATATTTACCAGAATGTTGAATCTTTCAAAGAACTATGGGATTCCTTGGAGGCCAAATATATGGTTGAGGATGCATCAAGTAAGAAGTTCCTTGTTAGTAATTTCACAAATTACAAAATAACTGATTCAAGACCTGTTGGAACAAATACAAGGAACTCTTGGTCGTATACTTGGATGGTTTACACTACATAAGTTGATCATGGTTGAATCCATTTTGGTGTCATGTATCATTGTTAAACTTACCTTCATGGAAAGATTTCAAGCACACCTTAAAACATTTGAAGGATGGAGTAACATTGTTGAGTTGGGAAGTATCTGCGCTTGTGGAGTCCCTTTAGGGTGAGAGATAGTTCAAAAAGCCAACAAAGGCACAATGTTTCTTCCCACTATAGTGTCAGTCTCATCTGCTACAAGAGAATAGGTCCATATGACTAAGTTATCTCAGTGGTCCTTTTTGGCTTTCCTAAATTTTTGAGTCTTTTTGGGTTGAGATAATGATGAAACATTAATGATTGGTTTAATATGAGACGACGAAGCAGTAGTAGGTGTGTGTTGGGGTTTAGTGGGTTGTCCCCGACCCTTCACCCACTTCTGCTTGTTGTTATGCAGACTTTTCTTTTTCATCATTATTGGGTATAATCACTGCATAAGTAACACAAGTTCCTCCCCTCAATCAATAATTCAGAGGTTTAAGCATTCAATCTTGCAATTTGATATGAATTTGCTAAAACTACAAAGGCTTTGGAGCAAATTGCAACATTCTGATCTGTGTGAATCTTGATCATCTGAATAAGCACTCTTCTTCTTGAGTCTCTGATAAAATGATGCTTAATCTCAATGTGCTTTGTCTTTGAGTGAAATACTAGATTTTTCACAATGCAGATAGTACTCTTATTATCAATGAAAATCTTGGTGTTCATAAAGTATATCCATAATCCAGCAATTGATTTTGAATCCAAAGCACCTGTCCACAGCAATTAGAAGCAGCTATATACTCAGTTCAGTATATGGATATTAGCAATATCGGTCTGCTTTCTTGCACTGCTATGGAAAATCAATTAAACTATAGGAATTGACATCCTCCTGTTGTGATTTACTATCCAAAACTTGCTCTACATTGTCTCTGTCACATATATGCACCAAATCAAAAGGTGAATCCTTAGGATACCAAAGGCCTAATTTAGGTTGACCTTTAAGATATCTAAAAATTCTTTTCACAGCATGAAGATGTGAAACTTTAGGATTGACTTGGAATCTTGCACACACACAGACAGTAAACATTATATCTAGTCTTGAAGAAGTAAGATACATCAATGAGGCAATCATTGATCTATTACATATTGCTCATCTTATCTTACCATTGGCTCATCTTTGAGCAAAGGCTTATGGGTTTCCATAGGTGTGCTTGCTGTTTTGACATCACTAAAACCAAATTTCTTTAAAATCTCAGTCACATACTTGTCTTGACTTATAAAAATCCCATCTTCCTTCTGCTTCACTTGTAAGGCTAGAACCGAATGTGAGTTACCACATAGAGTCATTTGAAAATTCTTATGCATTATCTCTCAAACTCAGGGATAACTTCTTTTTGGTAGAACAAATATGATATCTCAAAATAATACTTGTATAGCAAATTATATCTTGATCCCTTCTTGAGAACAAAGTTTTGTATATTTGTCTCTCTGAAAATCCATTGTCCAATAAGTAAGTGGACAAGGTTTCATACCAAGCTCTGGGAGCTTGATGCAGACCTAAAAGAGCCTTTTCTACTTTGTAAACTATGTCAGGAATGTATGGGTTTCAAAAGTTCTGGGGGTTGACAAAACATAGACAATCATCTTCAATCTTTTCCATTTAGAAAAGAAACACTCTTCACTCCATCTGGTACAAAATAAAGTCTTTATATGAGGCATAGGCTAAGAATAACCTTATTGCTTCAATTCTTGCAACTGGAGCAAAAACCTCATCATAATCAATTCATTCCTCTTGTGCGTGCCCCTGAGCAACTAATCTTGCTTTGTTCCTGATCACAATTCCTCTTTCATCCAAACTTGTTCCCTATAAAACTATGTTGTTCCTATGGGGCCACTTTTGCCATTGGTAGAGTCAACCCAGGGTCTAAACTTTTGTAATTTTGGCATTACAGAAGATTTTGAATAATTCTATCCAGCTTGGATCCTGTAATGCTTGGTTTACCTCTTGGGGTTCTTCTTGTGATAAGAAAACATGCAAACAGACTCAATTCTGAAAGTCTTTTGATTGATCTTTGTTGTACTAAAATAAACATACTTGTGCAGTCTTATTCCTGTAATTCTTCTGGTTTGAGGTGGTGTTCATTATATCTCCAATGATTTGTGAGAGAGGATGATCCTTGTGAATTCTGGTAGTTGGAATAGGACGGACAGGGATATGTGAATCCAAATTAGTCATGTCAGCCTTTGCACCAACATATTCATCATCTTTTTGAATAGTCATCTCTTAAGAGAAGGTATATTTGATCATCAGCCATCCATTATGTTTTACATCAAACAACATCATCCTCTATGCACGCAGCATTAATCTGGTGGACAAATATTAATAGGTTAATGCTGTTATCACTTGGCTTCATTCTCATAATAACTCTTTGCTCCTTTGCACTTTAAACATTATTTCATCCTTCTTTTCCTCTCCCCTGATGGTTTGAATCCAACATCAGGAGAACTCCTTTGAGTTGGACGAATTTAGTAATCTTGAGACCATAATTGGTAGTAGTATGTAGTCTTGGCCAAGTACGTCTTTCTCCCAACTTGTCTGCATCAACATTTTCTTTTGGTACAGGCATTACCATTAGACTGTCCCATACAAACAACTGGCTTATAATTCATAGATTTTATTAGAGTATCAATATCAAAAATGGCAAGTTGGTCTTTATTTTTATATTACTCCTATGCAACATTTTGGTTTAGTTTCAAGGAAAGTAATGTGCATTATTCCTTTCTATTATACTGGTTCTATGTTAAATACTTCTATATGCATTTACTATTACAGACGTACCACAAACGAATCCATCATCAGCCTTCCTTAAAAATTACCTAGGTGTCTATGGTGTTAAGAAATAGTAACAAGACACCCAAATGGTTCTCACTGGAAGCTTAATGGCATGTTGTCTACCTATGAAAAAGTTCATAAGGTATCTGTTGTGAGGCGTAATTACACAATACCCTATTTATTACATAACACACTAGTATTAATCTGCTTCTGCCCAAATGTAGTAAGTAACTTTGAATCAGCAGCATAGTCCTAGCGCATCTATTTGTGTTCGTATTTTTCCTTTTAGCTACTCTATTTTGTTTGGAGTCCTAACCAAACTCTAAGTTCACTCTTAATCCCTTTCAATCTCACAGATGCTTCAATTCTTTACTTTCTTTTTAAAATTCAGTTCCATTATCACATCTTTTTTTTTTTTTATTGTATTATTTTAACTCTTTGATTTTTTGATTATTCTATTATGTTATAAAGACTTAAGGATTTCATTGGTCTCATCCTTAGTTGCTAAAAAGAAAACCCAACTAAATCTACTAAAATCATCTGTGACAACTAGGTAGTACATCATTTTCATTATACTCTTTACAAAAGTTGGACCAAATAATCATCGTGCAACATTTGTAATGGTTGGCTGATTGAACACTCAGTTTTCGTTCTTACAAGAGCTTTATGTTGCTTTATTATTGACAAGCAACACCATGTATGATCTTTTTCATAATCTTGAAGGTAATCCTCTTACAAGATTACCCCTCACAAGTTTGTTCATAGTTTTGAAATTAATATACCCCAGCCTCCTATGCCAAAGATTAGACTCATATAATGTGGCCTTTGTAAAGAGACAAGTTAGACCTCCTTGAGGAACAACATTTCTTAAATCAACACAATACATGTTATCCTTTCTAGGAACTTTAAGCAAAACATGATTTTTATCAGTTAACTTAAAGTCAAAAGACAAAATAAACTCTTCAGTCGTCAGTAAAAAGGGACATGTTCTTTCTTGTTTTATCACACTTTGTGAGGGGACACTGAAGAGGTTAATTAAGCTCCTTAACAAAAGTACACATTTCTAAATACAATTTACTGTCCTGATTTCTACTTTACCTGTATTTTACTCCTTTGAGTTTCCACCAAAGGCAACAAATCCACCATCAATTTCTTCATAATCTGAGAGGTAGGACTTGTTTCCAGTCATGTGCCTAGAGCATCCATTATCTATAACTTTTTTTTTGCAACTCTAGCTGTGGATTGCCCTGCACAAAAAGTAAGAAAATCAGGCTATCTTGAGGACCTAAGCTTAAAACAGGGACTTTGGATATGCTTGGGCATCATAAATAGTCAAATCTTTTAAAATTCATTGATGCACCATTGTGTCTAGAGACATGATCTAAAACTTTGTGCTTTGGTTTCTAGACCCAACATGCTGAGGCCTTAACAACATTAGCCTCATTTCCCTTATTATTACTTACTACTACTTTTGGCCCAGTAGTAGTAACATTTCCCCTAACAGTATTAACTTTTTCATTGAAATTACTGTTCTTATTTGTTGTAAACTTGTTAAAGGGACTACTAACATGTGAATGTGCTCTTTTAAAAACATTTGATGCTGGCCTTGCACAATTCACTGTTGGTCTTTGGTAGAGCAGTATTAATTGGTCTGGCAGTATTAACTGATACTGCTGCTCTTGAAGAGTTTTGCCTAGCAGTATTAAGTGTTTTAAGGCCAGATTTCATTAAGACTGCTCTTGGAACAAAATTTCTTTTTGGATGAGGGTGAGTAATCTTTTGAGAATTCTGGTGATTCACCCTTCTTGCATTGTTCCAAATAGGTTTTTCCACCATTTTCTTTTCATAAAAATCACAATCTTTGATCAAATGGTTAAAACTGCCACATACAAAGCAAGCTTTATTTTTAAACTCAAAATCACTTCCCAATTTCTGAGTCATCAAATTATTCCAGTTTCTCTTGTTACCTCTAGGACTTTGACTATTTTTCCTAAGGTATTTAGCTTCCTCCTCTACCTTTTTAACAGACTCCCTAGATGATTTCACATGCCTTGAAGATTTAACTAAATTTTAATTCTAGCAATTACTGGTTTTCTCTGTTTGGACTTAGACATAATCTCCATCCTTCTTTCTCAATTTCAGATAACCAGTCTTCAATAATTGTTCACTAACAGACTTGGTTTGAATCACTAGTATTAACTTCACTAGTGAAGCTACTTTTACACTATTTACAGATTCACTAAAAACTTATTCATCTTCAACAAAAGTCACCAAATCAGGTACGCCCCGGACCCTTATTCCGCTGCGACCCAATTTGGGGGTGTTACAACGACCGTTAGTGCATTTAACGGATTATCATTGCGCTTTTATTCTTTTTCGTCCTTCTTGGTCCTAAAACAACTATTACACAATTAAGTAACTAAACATGCAATATTTAACATATTTACATAGATATTTTGCGTATTCACAAGGGATTATATATGTATATTTGGAGCGTTATCAGGGATCTTTCCCTCCATACCCATACATGAACCAACCAAACAGCATGTATAACGCTAATGGACCCATAAGATATTGGGGACCAAATGCTTGAGTTGTTTTGTGATTTTAGGTTTGAATAAAAGTCAAGCTAGAACCGGATGAATGGATCAAAGATAGTGGATGTTCAAGGCATATGACGAGCAACAAAGATCTCTTCTCGTCCTACAAGGTTATAGACGAAGGTAATGTAGTGTTTGGAAGTAACACTAAAAGCAAAATCATTGGAAAATGTACAATCTCTCACAACTCTCTTACTATCCATGATGTTAGCCATGTAGAAAATCTTAGCTTTAACCTACTTAGTATAGGACAAATATGTGATAAAAAATGCAAAGTACTATTTAGTGAAACCGATAGTGATACATAAAGACGACATTACCATAGAAAAAGGGATTAGGAAAAATGGTCTTTATATAATGAAAATATGAAACTCTCCCAAAGATAGTCTTTGTCTAACATCGATAGATGATACTTCGACCTTATGGCATCGAAGATTGGGTCACGCCAATATGCGACTTATTCAATCGCTATCATCTAAAGAGCTTGTTAGGAACTTGCCTAAACTAAAATTTGAAAATCAATTTTGGTTGCTTGCAACATTGGAAAACAAGTACACACAAGCCATAAGGCTAAAAACATGGTTTCAACAACTAAGTGTCTAGAACTTCTTCATATGGAATGTTTGGCCCATCGGCTGTCCAAAGTTACGGAGGTAACTTCTACACTTTGGTCATTGTCGATGACTACTCAAGATACACTTGGACAAGATTTTTAAAACACAAAAATGAAGCTTTTGACCACTTTGAAATTTTGAGTAAAAATATTCAAGTACAAAAGGGTTGTCCTATTGTCTCAATCCGCACGGATCATGGTCGGGAATTTGATAATGAAGTACAATTTGGAGCATTTTGTGATGCTAATGATATCACTAACAACTTTTAGCCATTTTGTGATTGACTACTTGATATCACTAACAACAATTTTGGCTCTCGTTACTCCCAAATTCAAATGGGGGGATAGTGAAACGTAAAAAAAAAAATAAAAAACCGTTATTATCTTTACAAGAAATGAGTAGAACCATGCTTAATGAACAATTAATCCTTCAAAAAAGTTTTGGTTTGTATTTTTTTTTTTTTGTTGTTGTGTTGTTGTGTTTTGTAATGTCGGTAGACAAATACACACAAATATATCTTGAATAGGATCTTAATTAGTCATTCACCTAGGAAAAGACAAACTACTTATATGAGCTTTTTCAAAGGTTAAATAAAAACTCCCTCTATGGATTATTTTAAGGTGTTTTCTGTTAGAAATTTTCTTTCATTTTAAATACCATCGTCCCTATCTCATAACCAAAATTTTACCCCAAATAATCTTCCGAAGGCATTTTCTAGGTTACACCCCTAATAGTTAAAAAGCATATGTTAAATTCTTAATTAAAGAAGAAAAAAAGAGGGGTCGATGAATCTCTAAATGTGAGATTCGTCGGAAAGTTTCCACCTCGAAGTGTCATCACCTTTAGTATGATGATGTCGATATTAATAGAAAAACAAATTGAAGTCATTGAAAAAATAAAGGTAAATGGTCTGGTAATTAGGGGTGTTTGTTTTATTGTTAGATCGTTTTGTCATCTTAGGTGCGTTTGCTGTTCTCACTCCCCTTATGATTCTCCCAAGCGGTCAATTCCAACAGGCGGATTTATCCTAACTTTAACTCTTGATCGTATTTGCTTTTAATTTTGTCCTCAAACATGTGTATTACTTGAGTTTTAGCTTTGTTTGCTTGCTTTAACTTCTGGTTTACATCGATCTTGAATCAGATTAAGGGGTTGCGTTTGGTTTTAGGGTTCCAAAATCATTCTAGGGTTTTGGCTTTTATTGATCTTTAAGGTTTCAATTGCTGCTATATATTGCATATTGATCATCCTGGATGATGTACGGGTAAGTTTGGATTCTGTGCGTATACTATAAACCCTAGTTTTCCTAGGGTTTCTCGTTTAGTAGAAAGACATGGTTCTAATTGTTTTCTGGCTTAAGGTAGTGTAAGGTAGTTATTTGTGGTGGAATGGAGCATAGTTTTCTGAGTCAAAAGGGTAGTGGGGGAGGGAAAGGTGTTAAGGAGAAGAATCCTAATAGGAATAAGACGAATACTACTTTAGGTATGGGTGTTTCTACGGAATCGGATGATACTATGAATGAAGATACTCCAGTTGGTGTTGCATCTGCTGCTAAGGTGGGTGTAACACCATCTATGGTTGACTTGACGGTGGATATGGACAAGCTAAGCTCGTTGGAAGATACTACTGTTCTGGGATCTTTTCCACCATTATCTATGCCAGATATTACTATGGCTGGTAATGCCCCTGGTAAGTCTTTGTATGCTAATGTTACTGGTAAACCAAGTGGGAAGAAACTGAATATTCATACTTTGTTTACACAGGGGGGTAATGGGATTGAAGTGGTTGTCCCGGTGGAGTCTATTTGAGCTATAAGTGAACGTTTTGCTAATACAACATATGGTTTTTTCTTGGGGAAGCAGGTGGCATACCCTGTTGTTGCTAACTATGTTAGGAACACTTGGGGTAAATATGGGCTTGTTCATTCTATGTTCAGCTCGTCTACCAAATTATTCTCCTTTCAATTTATCTCCATGGAAGAAATAGATGCTATGCTTGAGAATGGTCCATGGTTTATCCAGAATAATCTGCTTATCCTCAAGAAATGGCATCCGGATGAGAACCTATTAAAAGAAGATGTTAGTACTATTCTAGTTTGGGTTAAACTTCATGGTGTACCAGTTACGGCCTTCAGCGAGGATGGCTTGAGTGCCATTGCTACTAAACTCGGTACTCCTCTAATGCTTGACTCTTATACATCCGATATATACATGCAATCTTGGGGTAGGTCAAGCTGTGCTAGAGTTATGACTGAGCTTCGAGCTGATGAGGAGTTGAAAGATAATATAGTCGTGGCTATGCCTAAAATTACTAGGGAAGGCCATTATATATGTAATGTCCGTGTTGAGTATGAGTGAAAACCTCCTAGGTGTGCGTCTTGTAAGGTTTTTGGACTTATTCATGAGGAATGTTCAAAGAATACATGTGCTGGTGAGAAAAAGACTTTGAAGAAGCCTAGTCAAACTTCTCGAGGTGTTTCGGTTGGTCCAAAAATAGGCTTTAAACCTCAAAAAAATATAGACCTGTTCCGAAAAAGGCTACTGCTAGCTCTAGCAGTAATAAGAAGAAAGGTGTGGAACCTACTATTGAGGTTAGTAATTCTAATCCATTGATGTTCTTAATTTGGTTGACAATGATGTGGAGTTTGGTACCAATGGGGGGAATACTAATTTGGTTAATAACGAGGCTACCTCAAGTGGATCCTCTTTTATGAATGTTGATAATAGTAATACTAGTACTACTCCTATTATTGATAAAATTGGGAAGTTTGAAGAATTACTTACTAGTGGGCAAGCTATTCTCTTGGATGAAGCTGGTAATCCTATGAAGAAGGTAGAGTTTTCGGGTGATTATGATAGTGAAGATGAGGTTGCATCAGTTGATAATGATATGGCTCGTTCTTTGGCTTTAAAAAGGGTAGGTTTTGGCACTCAAAGTTTGCTGGAACAATGGAGGGATTCGTATGGTAACGGTGACTATGATGAAGACCCATACGATGATGATATGTATGAAGGTCAGGATCTTTCTCAAGAGATTCTAGCTATATGCGATAATCTTGATATCCGAGTTCGAGGTTGCAAGAAGAAATAATTTTATGTTTCTTTTGTCTTGTAAGTTTGTGTACCTTCCTTTAAGAAAGTAGCTTTGCCTATGTAACAGGCAGAGATGTGGGACTCGCCCTCATCCCTTGTACTTAAATGTTTCTTTGGCGCAATAAAAATTACCCGGGAAACCCTTTATCCTAAAAAAAGGAAAATGAACCATTAAATAAAGAAATTGTTAACATTAAGGAATCTAAAGACCATCCCATAGATTCGGTCATAGGTAAGCTTAATGAAAGAACCTTAAGATCTCAAGTCCAAAGTCAAAGTAACTTATTTTGTTTCGTATCATCCATAGAACCTAAAAATGTCAAAGAAGCCATACAAGACGGAAGTTAGACTATGGCTATGCAAGAAGAATTAAACCAATTGAAAACAAACAACGTTTGGAGTCTTGTGCCTCCTCCAAAAACCAAACCATAATAGGTACTAATGGGTCTTTAAAAATAAATTAGATAAAAATGGTGTCGTATCTCGAAACAAAGCTAGAATTATTGCATAAGGATACAACCGATAAGAAGGAATAGATTTCGATGAAACCTATGCTCCCGTAGCAAGAGTATAATCTATAAGAATCCTCCTTGCTTATGCTTGTGCACATGACTTCAAGCTTTTTCAAATGAATGTCAAAAGTTTTTTCTTAAACGATTTTATAAACGAAGAAGTCTATGTCGCTCAGCCACTCGGCTTTGTCAATTTCAAAAAACCTAACCATGTCTTCAAACTCAAAAAGGCTCTTTATGGTCTTAAACAAGCACCTTTTATGGTCTTAAACAAGCACCTAAAGCTTGGTACAATAGACTCAAGGCCTTTCTCCTTGACCATATGTACACCATAGGCTTGGTAGATAACACTCTATTTACCAAGAAAAAAGATTCACATATCATCATTGTCCAAATCTACGTGGACGACATCATCTTTGGATCAACTTGTCAAGATCTTTGTGATGATTTTTCAAAAATCATGCACGATGAGTTTAAAATGAGCAAGATGGGTGAATTGAACTTCTTCCTGTTGGAAATTTAGTGCAGTTGTGGGAATCAGATCATACTTGAAAATGGGTTTGGACGTAGGGAGTGTACACCTATTAAGTCACTAATTTTCCCTGACTCTTTTACTGGTTAGAATTAAATGGGTGGTTACAAACATTTTAAGTGGCAGGTTTGACTACATTAAATGTTTTGTAACAACTTTTTCCTATTTAAGTGACAGATTTGACTGCATTAATGACCATATATTTAATTTGGTTATGTAATCACTAATTCCTAAATTATGGAGGATAATTATGGAAGAGATTAATTGGCCATTAATCTCTCATTAATTCCATGAATAGGTTTTAAGTAAATCCCCTATAAATAGGGATCACAATTGCATGGAAAAACATACAGAAAACAAAAACACATAGAAACGCAGGGTTCTTGATCTGTGCCTAGAACAAGAACAAACACTTGGTTTTATCTCAAGGAGGTATTCATGATACCCAGGCATAAGATCGAATAATCTTCTTTGGAAAGTGATTACACGACTTCAAGTGATATCCGGTAACCATCTTTGGTAATTAGCTAGGCTATTAATTATCTTCACCCTGATCTGGGACACACAACAACCAACAATCAAAGAAGATTATTTTGTGATAATCAATGGCTGCTACTGCTATGAAACACATGGCTTTAAACTTTGCCAAGCTTGACAAGTTTGAAGGGGTGGACTTTAAAAGATGGCAGAAAAAGATGAACTTCTTGCTTTCTAGCATGAGTGTGGTGTATTTGCTGACTACTCTTATTCCTGAAGATGGTGATGATGCTAGCGTGGAACAACTCAGAAAGAGGAATAAGTGGGAGAATGATGACTATGTTTGCAGAGGTTCAATCCTCAAAGGTATGTCTGATCCTTTATTTGATATTTATCAAAATATTGAATCTTAAAAAGAACTATGGGATTCCTTGGAGGCCAAATATATGACTGAGGATGCATCAAGTAAGAAGTTCCTTGTTAGTAATTTCACAAATTATAAATGACTGATTCAAGACCAGTTATGGAACAATACAATGAACTTCTTGGTATACTTGGTAGATTTACACAACATAAAATGAACATGGATGAGGCTATTCAAATCTCTTGTATCATTGATAAACTCCCTCCTTATTGGAAAGATTTCAAGCATACCTTGAAACATAAGAAGGAGGAGTTAACTCTTGTTGAGTTAGGCAATCATCAGCGCATTGAGGAGTCCCTCAGGGCGCAGGATAGTGACAAGCCAAAGGGCAACAATGTTGTTGGTCCACAGTGATTGGACGTGGTTGTGTAGATCTTAGATTTAGTTCGGGAAATATTGTTTCGTTGTTTAATGTTTTGCATGTTCCTAATATAAGGAAGAATTTGGTTTCAAGTAGTATTTTGAATAATTGTGGTTATAAACAAGTGATTGAATCTAATAAATTCGTTCTATCCAAACATGGTGTGTTTATTGGTTTTGGTTATTTGATTAATCAAATGTTCAGGCTTAATATTGTTAATGATAATATTGCTTCAGCCTTCATGTCAACCTCAAAATTGAATGATTCAATCTTATGGCATCCTAGACTAGACCATGTTCACTTTAAGAGGATGCAAGATATGTCTAAGGATGGGTTAATCCCTGCTTTCGACATGGACATTGAAAAGTGTAAGACTTACATGTTGGCCAAAATAACTAAGAAATCATTTCAAAATATAAAACGTGAAACTAAAGTTTTATGAAGAATGAACCACAGGATTATTGTGATCTGCATCAACTCCTTCATTAGGAAAAGAAATAATTTGTGACATTTATTGATGATGCTTTAAGGTTTTGTTATATTTATTTATCACATACTAAGGATGAAGCATTAGATAAATTCAAAGTATTCAAAACTGAAGTTGAATTACAACAAGGGTCCATGATCAAAAGATTCAAGACTAATAGGGGAGGTGAGTACATGGATAATAAGTATTTTTAGTCTATTGGTATTATCCATGAAACGACTGCTCTCTATACTCCATAACAAAATGGTATATCTGAAAGGAAAAATAGAGTACTGAAAGAAATGGTTAATTTCATGTTGTCCTACTTAGGATTGAGTTAATGGTTCTAGGGTGAAGCTATGTTAACAGCTTGCTATTTATTAAATAGGGTTCCTAACTAAAGGAACATGATTACCTCTTATTAACTTTGGACTAAAAGAAAACCAAATTTGAACTACCTCAGGGTTTGGGGTTGTAGGTCAGTTGTAAGACTCCTTGATCCAAAGCTAAAAACTTTGGGTGAAAGAGGCATTGAATGCATCTTTGTTAGATATGTTGAGCATTCCAAGGCCTTTAGGTTCTATGTTATTAAACCTAATGAATCAGTTTTAATTAACTCTATAATTGAATCAAGGGATGCTATCTTTGATGAGAATAGATTCTCATCAGTCCCTAGACCAAGTCTCGGGATTCCTAATGGAACTGAAGACATTGGTGGTTCAGTGGTTCCTGAAGAGGCCACTGAAGAGGTTGTTCAGCAACATGAACTTGAGCTTAGAAAAAGCAAAAAGGAATAGGACTCCAAAGGATTTTGGACCTAAATTTCAATTATATTTAATTGAAGGAACAAGGGATGAGGTATCTAACCAACACTCCTATTGCTTTAATGTTGAGGATGACCCCAAAACATTTGATGAAGCAATGAAGTCCCAGGATGTTGTTTTCTGGAAAGAAGCAATTAATGATGAGATGGACTCCATCATAGGCAACAACACTTGGGTGTTGGCTGATCTACCTCCAAGTTGCAAACCTCTTGGTTGCAAATGGATCTTTAAAAGAAAGCTGAAGGTAGATGGAACTGTTGAAAAGTTCAAGGCAAGGCTGGTCATTCAGGGCTTCAAACAAAAGTCAGGGATATACTATTTTGATACTTATGCTCCAGTAGCACGTATCAGTACCATAAGACTGCTGATTGCTATGACATCAATTCACAATCTGATTATTCATCAGATAGATGTGAAGACAACTTTTTTAAATGGTGAACTGGAAGAGAATATCTATATGAACCAACCTTAGGGCTTCATCATGCCTGGAAATGAAAACAAGGTGTGTAAACTGATTAAGTCTCTTTATGGACTGAAACAGGCACCTAAGCAATGGCATCAAAAATTTGATGAAGTGGTTTTGTCTAATGGTTATTTACTTAACCAAGCTGACAAATGCGTATATAGCAAATTTGATGAATCTGGTAAAGGAGTCATCATTTGCCTATATGTTGATGATATGCTGATCTTTGGTACTGACCAAGTTCAGGTTGACCTAACAAAGAAATTTTTATCATCAAGGTTCTCTATGAAGGACATGGGGGAGGCTGATGTTATCCTTGGTATTAGGATTAAACATGAAAGTAATGGTATAGCAATTTCTCAGTCTCATTATATTGAAAAGGTACTGAAGAAATTCAATTACTTTGACTGCACTCCAGTTAGTACTCTTATGGATACATGTGAGAAGCTGATGCCCAATAATGGTCACGCTGTATCTCAACTTTAGTATTCTAGGGTGATTGGCTGCTTAATGTATGCCATGACTTGTACAAGGCCTGACATTGCATTTGCTGTAGGGAAACTGAGCAGGTATACTAGTAATCCTGGTACTCAGTACTAGCAAGCAATTCAGCGGGTACTGAAGTACTTGAAGAAAACCATGGACTATAAATTTACATATACTGGTTATCCTTCAGTGTTGGAAGGTTACACTGATGCAAGTTGGACCAGCAACACTGAAGACAATTCGTCTACAAGTGGCTGGGTATTCTTGCTTGGTGGTGGTGCAATTTCTTGGGCTTCCAAGAAGCAAACTTGTATCACTGGTTCAACAATGGAATCTGAATTTATGGCTCTAGCAGCTGCTGGTAAGGAAGCTGAATGGTTGAAAAACTTGCTCCTTGAGATTCCACTGTGGGTCAAACCTATAGCACCTATTTCTATCCACTGTGATAGTGCTGCTACATTGGCAAAGGCTTATAGCCAGATGTACAATGGGAAGTCTAGACACTTAGGTGTCAGGCATAGCATGATTCGTGAGCTGATCACAAATGGTATGGTATCTATAGAGTTTGTAAGGTCTTAACAAAACTTAGCTGATCACTTGACGAAGGGAATGGCTAGAGACTTGGTTATAAAGTCTACTGAATGGATGGGATTAAAGTCCAACTAAGTCGCTGAATGCTAGGACACCCAACTCCCTGCTGAGGAAAATTGGCAGCTGAGTTCAATGTGGAAAGCTGAACATTTAGAGGACTGAAGCACATGTTTTACAAATCATCCCAAGGATGTGCTTGGAACCTGCTGAAAAGGAGAATGAAGTTGTTAACTTCTTAATGGTTAATTTCTTTGAAAAAGTGCTTAGTAGGAGCATGAATAAAGAGGAACCACCTATGTAAATGTTGAGGTTTTGCCGCTTCAGGGAGCATGGACTTTGGCTCTTACAACACTTATGAATTGGATATGGACACATGGCTTGTATAGTGTCAGGAGTTTCTTATGTGTTTGAAAACTTGTGTGTAGTTTACCTTCAGGTATTCAAATGGGTTAAATGGTTCAATTCTTAGAACACCCTGATTCTCGAATATTTGAACGTGTAATTTACTAAGATGGAAATTCAATCCTCAGGTCAGTGGACTGAAGCACATGTTTTACAATCATCTCAAGGATGTGCTTAGAACCTGCTGAAAAGGAGGATGAAGTCTTTACTTCTTAATGGTTAGTTTCTTTAAAAAAGTGCTTAGTAGGAGCATCAATAAAGAGGAACCACCTATATAAATGTTGAGGTTTTGCCGCTTCAAGGTGCTATGGACTTTTGGCTCTTACAACATTTATGAATTAGATATGAACACATGGCTTGTATAGTGTCAGGAGCGTTTAAGTGTTCAAAACTTGTGTGTATTATATCTTTGGGTATTCAAATGGGTTGAAGGGTTCAATTCTTAAAACACCTTAAATCTCGAATAAATTTGATGTGCGGTTGATTGCAAACCGAAGTTTTATAACCCTCCTAGGCAGTGTACTTAATCGTTGTAGTGTAGTATAGACAAGACTAGGGGGTTTATTATCGTTTTCTAGGAGAATAGTTTAGGTAGGCTCGAATCGTATGGTTACTTAAGGTATAGAGATTAAAAGAAGATTATTTTTGTATTTTTTTTGTTTTATGAAAGCAAGTAAAATATCAAGTTTTGAAGGGGGTTTGTTTTAAACTAATCAAACTACTCCTAAATCTATACTTATTGCAGAAAAGTAAAGTTTGAGGAAAACTCTTATGGTTAAACAAATGTGTTTACCTAATCATGCACTACTCCCTAGTTGTCGTCTCTTGTTTTATTACCCGTGACCCTCGTAATGGAATATATAAGTATTTAATAAATTAAACACCTAACTCAGAATCAACCCAAATGGCAGGGTAGTATGAAGACTATTGCATGAGCATCATTTAACCTGGCCGCATTTCCTTAGACGTATATGCTAATGTAATATTTTATAGCTTGTTTTCTAAAGCCCAACGCGCATATCATTAACAAGAAGCAATAAAAAAAACAACTCGGTTTAATGCAATCATAAGCAAACACAAATTAAATTTAGCCAAGCATGTTTATTGAAAGTGAAGAACAGTTAATCAAACAATACATACACATATTGAAAGATTAAAGGGATAAAAGAACTTCACTTCAATAAAACATGGAGTAATGATGAGTACAATAGGGTTAGAAACCCTAAAAATCGCCTAAGAACAGCTGCTATGAAGTATAAAATCGTTCCTCCAAGTTTTCCTCCTTAAAACACAAAAACTTGGGTTTGTATGTATAGGAAAATAGTCGCGACGACGTCGCTTATTAATTGCAACGCCGTCAACCCGTAGAATCTTCTTCGGGCTTCTTTAAGTCGGCTATTTAGACGCTGTCGCCAAAATCTTTGACGCCGTCTCTTGATAACTTTGACGCCGTCACAAGGATTTGTGACACCGTCTCCACGAAGTGTATGCAAATTCTTCATCATCTTTGTGTAGGGTTGCAATCTTGTCCCGTTTCTTCCCAAATTGAGTCTAAAGAGTCTGTATTTCCTCTAAATGCCTTCCAAATGCTAAAATCACAAAAAGAAATGATCAAGCACGTACTTTGGGCATATTTGCATAAATTCGGGGGTTTTATGACCCTGAAAAAGTGTATAAAATAACACCTCATTGTTATAATAGATTCACCTTATAACACATGATCTTGAGGGATGGTAAAATGAAAGAGATGTGTAGCCATTATAATAGAGAGAAAGGAGATGAAATGGGAAGAGGTGTGTGCTTGAGAGAAAACACACACACTTCACCTTTTACAAAAGTGAGATTCACCCCTCCATGGAAGTATGGAGGGGGTATTTATAGTCCCGGGCTTGACTAGCTAAACTAACCCGACATGACTATAAATGATAAATTTAATTCCTGATTAGTCAACATATTTTTCGGGTAATTAGGTGTTCAAAATGAGGGTTTTCTTTGAGACAAACCGCAGCTACATTTGGTAAACCGCCGCCTTGTTTGTTAGTCAAACCGCTGCCAAAATGTTAGCAAACCGCTACCATATAATATAGCAAACCGCCGCCAAACTTTGATCTCAAACCGCCGTCAAAGTTTAAAGCAAACCGCCGCCTGTTTTTATCCAAACCGCTGCCTACATTATATTAAGCAAACCGCCGCCTAGGGCAAACCGCCGCCTATGAACTTTGTCAAACCGCCATGGATTTTTAATTTGGGCAGAGTAACATTTCATTTTGTTCAATAAAATAAGCAACCCGCTACACCTGTTCAAACCGCCGTGTATCTTTAAAATAATCAAACCGCTGCTTAAATTGGCAAACCGTCGTGTTCTTTTAGCAAATCGCCGGCTATATAATTGATTATTTAATGAAACCCGCCTTTGACCTGGTCAAACCGCCGGCTACTTTTTCCTTAAAACACGAATCTTGTCCCCTCTTTTTGTCAAACCGCCACCAAGAAAATAATATTATAATCAAACCTCCACGAAGAACATCAAGAACGAATTTTTCAAAATAAGCCAAATAAGCTATTTCACTTCTCAAATAAGCTATAGGGGCTCAATACTAAGTGGTTAGATGAGATTAAAACACGAAATAACAACCATATCTTCGTGAATCATCAGATTCGAGCCAAACCTCCACTTAGAACACATAAAAAGTCAACCCCTTTTAAGCTTAATAATTCGATCTAGGATCATATGTAACTCGTAAGATGGTAGCAATCTAACCTGTTTAACATGTAGATCGAGGAAAGAACAAGATTAACAACCAAATAAGCTCAAAATTTTTTTGAGCCGTGGCCTTTTTCCACAAAATAAGCCACGAAAATTTGAGCTTATTAACCACACGAATCAGTGATTAACAACACGAATTCCCCCTATGCTCTGGTGCCAATTGTTATAATAGATTCACCTTATAACACATGATCCGGAGGGATGGTAAAATGAAAGAGATGTGTAGCCATTATAATAGAGAGAAAGGAGATGAAATGGGAAGAGGTGTGTGCTTGAGAGAAAACACACACACTTCACCTTTTACAAAAGTGAGCTTCACCCCTCCATGGAAGTATGGAGGGGGTATTTATAGTCCCGGGCTTGACTAGCTAAACTAACCCGACATGACTATAAATGATAAATGTAATTCCTGATTAGTCAACATATTTTAGGGCTAACACTCATCAAATACCCCTACACTTGAGATTTGTTTGTCCTCAAGCAAATGGGCTTTTCTACCTAGTCAATAGCAATATCAGGGCATTTAACCTACTCAATAAATATAAGTCAATACACAACCGATTAGACCTCGTAATTAAAAGCACGAAAATTATATACTAGCACCTCACATAAATGTTTAGATTCTCTCATTCTCTCGGGTCTATAATGAATTATAACAATAAATGGAAACGGGAAAATAACACTCACTACCTGTCATAGTATATAAATTACCATAAGCTTGATAAAGGATCAAAAACCTCCATCGCTTTTTCGTAAGCACCTAGGTATTACTATCGAAGAGGTCTTTAAAGGGTTGTGATGTTTGGGTGTAGGGTAAAGGAAACACGGTTGGGGATATTTGAGGAATTTTTTAGTGGTGGCAAGTTAATTATCTAGAAGAATACATGTAAAAGGCGTTGCTAAGCCAATACTCGACGAAACTAGGACAATAATGTACAAACTCTACATCAATCTCTTTCTTTTATTTTCTTTTCTTCGACTATTTCTTGAACATAAACAATAGCAAGATGGCAGCCCGTATCTAACATATTTTTTGATTTATTCTATTTTTTTGATTTTTTTCATACACTTTTGCCTTGCCATTTGCTGAAACATAAATAATACATGACTTGGGTTTATAATTACACCCTTACACTTGAGTTTTTTTTATACTCAATAACATAAACTAACTAATGACCCGAATTGAGAAGGATCAACATAACATGGAGAATATTAGACAAACATGGGGGTAATGACTTAACTTTTCTTCCCCATTTCTTCGTATAATAAAAACTACCATGAATCCCAATCGTCCCAAAACTGTATACAATAATAATAGACTCGACTTAGCAACCACGTACTCTCAAGTAAACAATTAACTGAGGTTTAACAAATGTGATAACAATAATGTACTAAAAGTGAGTACATACAAGGAAGGCTAAGGCAATTTGGGTGTAACATTTTGGTGGGGTGTAAACAATGCTCTTCACTAATAATCCGGAATCCATCAAAAAATCATGAGAACCATGAAAGGATAGGCATAGAGAGGTGTACTAGGGATATCTCACACTAATAATGAGTGCGTAGCAAGGGTGTGGGGGTAGTTATATGATCGAGGGGACCATCATAACTATAACATATACAGGCTAAAAACACGGGTTTATCCTAATGCCTATTATCATATAGTAAATCCTAATCACACGAATGTGATCTCACTAGCAGTCTCGGAATGAATTGCTAAAGCAAATTCTAGAATTTATAATACTACCAGTACACTTTCATAATCCTAACCGATGCCAATGCTCCAGAAAAAGCGACAAAACCACACATTCTTGATCAATCCATGAACGAGACACATGTGATTACTTAATTCCTTAACTCGAGCAAGCTAAAGGTTAAAATCATTTAAAAGCATCAAAGATGGATGCTTTAATCATAAAGATCTAGGGGTGAACCTCACATTTTTTGGGTGAAATTATTTTAGTGGTAGGTTTTTTTGCTAAACATATAACTCATATCCAATGAGACACTATTAATACTAAGTTTCACAGGTTTATGCCATAATTTTTTAATTTGGGTTAAAATTACCGTATACGATATGTTTTAGTATATTACACATATTTTTAAGGACAAAGCAAATGCAATTGAAAGAATAGTTTCTAAGGTTTTTATTTCCCCCTACACTTATTTTGAACATTGTCCCCAACGTTCTATGAGTACCCAAAAAACGAATAAAGGGAAAATAAGAAAAGCGAGAGAAACTAATACTCCCCTGATTTTGCTCAATAATGGAGAAGAAACAAGATAAATCGACTAAATCGTCATCCAAGAATCGTCTAAGCAAAAATCCTAAGAACTTACGGGCTCTCCTTATCAAATATAACCTGCAAATCAAAGACAAAAGCAACTATACCAATCGTAAAATTCTACGAGAAACGATATACAACCCTTTTAATTGTGAACTAAAATCCTAAGAAACCAGTAATGATAGAATGTATGTACTAATGTAATCGTGGCTTTCTGCAAGAGTTAGGATAATTACAAATT
>BQNB010068676.1:0-33762 GCA_026074375.1 Tanacetum coccineum | reverse complement strand
ACACCAAACGTTATCATGATTATAATCAGAAAAGGGAGGTTCGATTAAGGTTTGCTGAGAAAATTGCCAAGGGAAGCCGCCATTAGAGAGTTAGGGTTTTTTTATAGGGTCAAAGGTCAGCATCCCTTACGGGGTCAAGTGGTTGAGCCCCTTGTTGGGATCCCACTCCTAAGTAAGTGGGCGGGGGTCGCAAGGAAGTCGTCTCTCGTTGGGGTCTGGAGCAGTGCCCCGACCCAAATGGTATTATAACAATAATGCATAAATCATCTTTATTTTCATTTTAAAACACACTTTAAATGAAATTTACTAATCATTTATAATATTAGTAAAATACCCTCTTACTATAAAGCACAATTAATATATCACATAATACAAAACAATAATGTATAAATCATCTGATTATTTTATTCCTCTTTAAAACATCACTAAATGAAATTAATAATTATTAATAATATTTTTAAAACACCCCTTACTCAAAAGTATACATAATATAACACATGGTACAAAATTATAATGCATAAATCATCTTTTTTTCTTTTTTTAAAACACTCACTAAATGAAATTTACAAATCATTAAGTGGGTCATAGAAACCAATATTTTATGTAGTTAGACTTTCTGACATCACATTTTCGATCACGCAACGGACCACTATTTACGACCACAACTTAGCAATATAGACACAACGAGATGTCGATAAAACCGCTACTTTCTATGTTTAAATGTTATATAATATTACACGTCCAAAACAACTAGCAACAATGGTGATCATCTTTTTCGTATCATCGGTGCATCATGATGAACGGGTTGTCTGTCATTTTTTTATGAATAGTGTTCGGTAAAGTTGTTGCTTAAAGTTATCGGCATGTGTAAAGTTAGTATCATGAGATACATATACTTACTTAACAAAAAAATTGATTACAGGGTTCCCGACGCTGTAACACGTGAATACCCTGCTATAAAAGCTTTTTATAATGTTACTAAATGCATAAGAAAAAACAAGCTATTTTTCAATTAATTACCTCTGTTGGACTTTTTTCCTTCTATAAAAGCAATTCACCAGAAAAACATTGTTATCGCCGAAAAATACAGTCACACAGGTACCCGACGTCGCAACACGCGAGAACCGACTAGTTACCAAATAATGTGCACAACAACATTTCTAACGTAGAGCATGTGATTCAAACTAGCAGGGCCATCTTTGAGGGTGTGCAAGGTGGGCAACCGCTCAGGGCCTCAAAAATTTTAGACGCCCCAAAATTTGTCTCGTAAGCAATTATATGCATGGGCACACATAATTTTTGTAACACCCTCAAATCTGAGCACGCAGCGGAATGTTTGAATATCCGAGGGCGTTACATTTATGGATCAATAGCACAAGATTCTGAGAACGACTACTAAACGTGTCGTTTGAAAAAGATACATTGGATTAACAAAATACTTGTTTGTTACATAAGCCCATGGCTTCAAATTTGTTCAACAATATAAATAAAGATTCCGGTTTATAACAATTTCCCAAAATGTAATAAGACCCCAAATCTTAAGTGTTGACTCTTCAATTATTGACTTCCAATGTATCATCGCACCTCGTGCCTTATTGACCTGAAAAACATGCTTAAAACGTCAACATAAAGTTGGTGAATTCATAGGTTTATGTAAATCAATAGTAGGACCGCAAGATTTCCAAGTGTATGATTTAGCAACACATGCAAACATCATAAAAAGTGGTCACGTTTTCCTAAGCTCATGACACTGAAGCTCGACATGTATGAATGCAAAATATTGCCAATAAATGCCCGTGAATGATGTTCTAACCTGAAACATCCCGAATCCGACATGGTATACGTTCGTTTCTAGTGATAGCTAATCACCCGAACGGGGATTGTCAATCCTAAATAGATCTATCAATAACATTCGCGCTCACACAATGCAGTTCCCAACTACAACTATGCAACTAACAGTTCATGATAAAGGGCTCAATGGGTTATCGCTACTTAGGCAAACACGTGATCGTTGTATAAAATGTACACTTGCGTCCAATTTGTAAAACAAAGCATGTTCTCACCCCAAAGATGTAAATCATTTAAATAACATTAAAACATGGGGCTATGAACTCACCTTAGCAGGTAGTTCTCTGAATGATAATAAATATCCAAGTAAGCAGTGGATCACACCGTCAAGTACCTAAGTAAGTACGGTCAAGTCTTAGTTTACACATTTAAGCTAACGACTCATTGTATAAACTAAATTCCATTTTAAGTTTATATATACCGTTATCACTTGTGTGGTGGTGCACATGGTTATTGTATTTACAATATCTATGGTTCTCGAGAAACGCGGAATCATTGTTAATAAATATACTTATTTATTAAGTTGTTTAATTAAACCCGTTCAATGTCCGAACATCTTAATATTCGACCAATTCGTTAAGTGTTTCATTAATTCATTTTTGTTCACAAATATACCCTTAGGTTTCTTATAAATACAAAACAGCCCCTGGGTTTATAAATATCCTTTATTTACATTTAAAACCCCCAAGTTTCATTAATTACACTTTTAGTCCCTAAACTTTACAAGTTTACATTTTTGGTCCTTATAAGTTTGAGACAGCCCCTAAGTTTTCAGAATTGACAAAACAGTCCCTGGAGTTATCACAATTTTGAAAATGACAATTTACTCCCTTAAGTTTCGAATTGTACATCTTTAGTCCCTCTAGTCCTTCGGCTTTGTAAAAATTACATTTTTACTCCAATTAAATCCCAACAAGTGACAACACGACTTTTTAAGTTTAATTAAGCCGTGAAAATCAATCGGCTTATAAATAAGCTCCATTCGAGCTTATTTAGGCTTAATGGGCCGGTTTGGGCCCATTAAGGTCAAAAATGAGTTTTAATGATACCAACTAGTTTTTAATAGGTCCAACACGTTTAACAATTCCAGTTATAACTAATAAGCTGTTAATAAGCTCAGCGAGCTTATTTTGGCTTATTTTGAGCTTATTGGGCCCGAAAGCCCAATAGTGTACTCGTCAAACACCCTTATGGGTTTATGGGCTTTGCTAGCTCATTCCAACTTGTATTAAGCCCAAACAAACCGTTTTTATTTCAGCTTATTCAAAATAAGCTAATAAGCATTTCTATTAGGCCGGCTTGGGCTTGTTAAGGCCCGGATAGGGTTTTAAGGTGTTTCGTTGGGCCCATTAGGGTCCATTAAGTGCATTTAAGTCTATTAGGCTTTATGAGCTCTCATAAGATTTACCAATAAGCTGCCATGAGCTTATTATGATCTTATTTGTTTGCATGAGGCCCGTTAGTGGACAAGGATCCATAAGGAAACACAGATTAATTAGCATTGTTTTTTGGCCCAATGGTATTTCAATAAGCCCCTTACTTCGTATAAGTTCTCAAATAAGCTGTTAAGAGCTCATTAATAAGCTGTGGGCCTGCCTAGATGACTTATTGGGCCCGTTTGGGTATAAATGGCTCGTCTTGGCCCGTTAAGGTTTTCTTTCTTTGTATGCTTATTAACCACGAACTAAATATGTCCCTAATTCCTTAATATGCTCGAATGAGCTTAATGATAAGCCATGGTCTCCACTGTTGGGTCTGTGGGGTTCGGACATGGGCTATTCGGCCCAAACTGTGAGCACTTGTAGGTTTCGCAAGTCCCACGCGACTCATTGTTTCTCTTTGTTACTTACATAAGTCTCGAAATCCCTAGTGACAGAATGTCGTGTATTTAACTCGTGCACGCGTCGGGTTCTACATGCAAGTGTTCATTAGAGTCGTATATGTATTTCCAAGCCACCTTATTTTATTTATAACAAAAGTTTACGTAGGGTTTTCTTATTTTTATATTGTTTTCTAATACTTGCTTGTTACTAGGTCACGTTACTTGGTCCCTTGCAAGCTTTAACACTACACAAGTCGTCATACGCAATGTCATTTGTGGATAACACGCATGTTATTTATTTAACATGTGTGAAGTTTCTCTAGTGCGACATATATATGTCCATACGCGACATACAACCTAGATAACAAGGAAAGACACGTATAGTAAAATTGCCATAGGTTCAAATACGACTTACAAGAGTCCTAGTGTATGAATTTACGAGCTTTGGACGTGTAGAGTGCTAATCCAAACGCGTATACGATCGAAACAACTAACCCTTGGCTTCAAAGCCTTTGTAATTTCCTAACCTTAGCTCGAATAACCCTTGTGGGTATTTGTTGGTTTGAATAAAGTAAGTGAGTGTGTTCGTTTGTTGTTTGGGACCCGAATAAGTAGAGAAACAAAGGTAGAGAGTATATGTGTTTATGGTTCAAGTGATTGTGTTTTTAAGAGTGTAATATGGTGAGTTTGTGTTAGTATTTATAGGCAATAGGCTAGTTAACTCCTCTTGGTCCTTACTTAACTACAAACGAGCTCCATGAGGTGGTTTTTGGTGTTTCTAGTTACTCACTCATGGTTTTAGGCTAAACCACCCAAGTACCACTCTTAATGACTTGCATGATGTACAAGATTGAGTTAGATTAGGAAAATCTCAAAGATTTGTGCATATACATGCATATGCCGCGGTTAACCAAGGCAAGGGAGTCAAGCAAGTCATTGTCCATTGTGTATTAGCCCTTTAGGAGACCATTAGGACACATATTAATTACCTAGGATTAGTACTAGTACTTTGAGGATCCTTAGTTTGATTTTTGCTAGCTAGAAATCCACATGGGACGATTTGTTTATGGTGATAAACAAATTTTATTCGGCCTATTGACTTGTACACAAAATAATTATACAAATTTGGTGTTTACGGGTTAAAAGTGAGTATTGGTTTAAGTCTAGGTAAGTCTAAGTATTTCCGGGGTGTGTCCAAATGTATTTTATCGCGAAACGTAACCCTTTTACGTGACCAATAGAAATAAAATACGCAAAGTACATAATTATCTTCTTAATAATTATTTCTTACTTGGTTGATGTAAACCTTAATTTATTTGATGACCGTTTACATTCATTGATTATTTTTAGTCTACGCGATTTAGCTTAAAAGTAAATGTTAAGAGTAAACGCGTATCGGACTAAAATAAATAGTGATCATTAGTAGAGTCGTACAATGACACGAAAATGAGAAATGTTACAGTCTCCACCCGTTAAAAGAGCTTTGTCCTCAAAGCTTAAGACCTTGTAGTGGATGACGAAGCCCGGTTTGTGAAGAGTTGTGGGTATTTTTGTTTGAACGAATCTTCACGTTCCCAGGTGAACTCAGGGCCCCGCCTAGAGTTCCAGCGAACCTTAACCAATGGTATCCGGCTTCGCTTCAATCGTTTGATCTCCCGTTCCATGATTTCAACGGGCTCTTCCACAAACTGGAGCTTATCGTCAACATGAATTCCTTCTAACGGCATGACTAATGGTTCGTCAGCGTAACATTTCTTCAGATTAGACACATGGAAGGTATGGTGAACTCTGCTCAACTCTTGAGGAAGTTCCAGCCTGTAGGCAACTTTCCCAACTTTTGCTAACACCTTGAAAGGTCCGACATATCTCGGGTTCAGCTTGCCCCGCTTACCGAACCGTACGACTACTGTATCAGTTACGGGACTCCTTTCCAGTGAGGATCTGTGCATAACTCTGTCTCAATTTCGAACTCCATTGGCTTTCGCTTCCGATCAGCGTAGCTCTTTTGTCGATCCTGTGCCGCTTGCATCCTTTGCTTGATCAGGATGATCTTTTCTGTTGTTTCCTAGATTAATTCCTGACCAGTCAGTTGGGCTTCCCCAACCTCGGCCCATCATACTGGTGATCGGCATTTTCGACCATAACTTTGCCTCATAAGGGGCGGCCTTTATACTAGCGTGATAACTGTTGTTATATGAAAACTCGGCCAATGGCAAATGCTTAACCCAGCCTTTGCTCAAAATTCAATCCACGCTAGCACGTGCATGTCCTCGAGAGTTTGAATGGTTCTCTGGCTCTGGCTGTCAGTTTCTGGATGATACGCAGTGCTCATGCTAATATCCGTACCCAAAGCTTTTTGAAATGATCTCCAAAAATTTGAAGTGAATCTCCCATCACGATTACAGATAATTGAGGCAGGTATCCCGTGTCTGCCAATTTCCGGTTTAGTAAAATCTTGACAACTATCCAACGGAGTCATTCTCCGTATGGCAAGAAGTCGAAGAGATTTTGTATGTCGATCAACAAATCACCCAGATGGTTGTCGAAACACTTGTGACGGCTAGGAAGTTTGGTGATAAATATCCATTGTTATATTATCCCACTTCCACCTCGGGTATTTTTGGTTGTACTAGCATCCTGTTGGCCCTTTGATGTTCGGCCTTATACTCTTGCACTGGCAGGCACATTTGCTAACAATTTTTTTCGTCGGCGATGTCAGCCTTCATGTTTGGCCACCAAAATAACCTCTTCACATCTTGGTACATCTTTTCGGAACCACGGGATGGATAGAATATTTCGACTTGTGAGATTCAGTGCATAATCACGGAGCTATAAGTCTCTATAGGCCCAAAGGGTATCCAACTACTGATGTGTAAAGCATAGTGTCCCATCGGCACGTGGTTCCAGTCTTTCCTTGGGTATATCCCTTCGGATCATACCTCCTACGTCTTCATTTACGATGTTCTCCGGTTTCTGGGCTTCGATCTGAGCTTCTAGTATTCGTTTGGGAAGATCCAAACCAATTGTCATAACTAAGGCTCGAACCCGCAATGGCTCAATCCGTTCTTTACGGCTCAACGCATCGGCCACTACGTTTGCTTTCCCTGGATGATAACGAATATCACAGTCGTAGTCACTCAGTAAACTCTCTAGCCAACGGCGTTTGCCCTGTTAAGCGCTTTTGTCGGAGAAATGTGTTGTAGGCTTTTATGGTCGGTGAATACGTTTTGTGGGTTGAGTGAACATTTCTGGTTCCGTATAGATGTGTCTCATATCTTTAGGGCAAAAAACTCACCGATCCAAGTTCCAAATCGTGAGTGGTGTAGTTCTTCTCGTGAACTTTTAACTGTCGAGAGGCATAGGCAATCACCTTCTCTCTCTGCATTAACACCGCACCTAAGCCTTTGTGTGACGCATCACAGTATACCACAAAGTCTTCGCTCCCTTCAGGTAAAGCCAGAATTGGGGCACTGCACAACTTTTGCTTTATCAACTGGAAAGCGTTCTCTTCCTTTTCTCCCCAATCAAACTTGATTCCTTTCTGAGTAAGTTTCGTCATTGACTTAGCAATCTTCGAAAATCCTTCTATGAACCTTCGATAGTAACCCGCAAGACCTAGAAATTGGCGGATCTCCGTTGGTGTCTTTGGAGATGCCCAATCCTTGATAGACTCTATCTTGGCCGGGTCCACATGTATGCCTCTACTATCAATGACTGTCAGAAGAAATCTTACCTTCAGAAATCCAAAAATTCACATTTTGAAAACTTTGCGTACAACTTCTCCTTCTTAAGCAATTCTAAAATTGCTTTAAGGTGTTCTTCATGCTCCATTCGTCCTTTGATAAATAATGGAAGTCATCGATGAAGATTTAATTACGAACTTATCCACAAGTATGGTTTGCACAACTCGGTTCAATGAGGTCATGAATACAGCAAGTGGTTCGTCAGTCCAAATGGCATAACCTGAATCGTAATGGCCTTAACAAGTTCGATATGCCGTCTTCGGGACGTCTTGTTCTCGCAAACTCTAAGCTGGTTTGATATCGGATCTTAGTTCTATCTTTGAATAAATACTGGAGCCTTGCAAGTTGATCAAACATATCGGCGATCCTCGGGAGCGGATAACAATTCTTTCTGTCAGTTTTTTAACTCGCGGTTAGTCGATGCACATCATGAACCGAACCGTCTTCTTTTTGACAATAAGACTGGGGGCTCCCCAAGGTGTGAGGAAACTTGCCTTATAAATCCCTGTCAGAAAGCTTTGTAATTGTTTCTGATAATTCCTTCATTTAGGATGGGCCGATCCGATATGGTGCTCGAGCTACTGGGAGCGGTGCTCTGGAATTATGTCGATTTGAAATTCACAAGTCGAGCTGGAGGAGACCCTCGTGAAAGTCCTCGGAAACACTTCTGGAAAAATCTTGGCGATTGGTACGTCCTCTATCTGTTTCCTTTCGTCTCGTCCCTCCTCTTCCTTGGCGGATATCTGTCTAAAAGACTGATCCCTTGCCATGTTCTCTTGAGCTTTTGAATCACGAGAACTGTAAAAACGTGGATTCTCTCCCGTCGCTACTTTCGTTACCACGAAAAGTCAAAGTTTCATTCCCGTAGGGAACTTGAACAAGTTTCTCATCGCACACTATCACGGCGTGATATCTTCTCAACCAGTCCATACCTATAATGACTGGTTGAGAAGGAATATCACGCCGGTGATAGTGTGCGTGGAGAAACTTGGTTCATGTTCCAACCGGGGCAATGAAAATTTGAGTTTTCGCTTGGTAACGAAAGTAAAGTCGACGGGGAGTGAGTGAATCCCGGTTGACAGTTATTCGTGTTCAAAAAGCTAAGATGTACATGGCCAAGGGATGCAGGTCTTTTTTAGCAACAGATATCCGCACAAGAAAGAGGAGGACGAGTCGGAAAGGAAAAATGTAGAGGACGTACCAAATCGGCCAAGATTTTTCCAGAAGAAGTGTTCTCACGAGGACTTTGCAGGGTATTCCTGCTGCTGACTGGTTGGATTTTCAAATTGAACTTTATTACTGTGCCGATACAGTTGCTCGAGCACATTTCGATTGGCCCCATCGAAATGAAGGAATTTTCAGAAGTCAATTACTAAGAGCTTTTCTGACAAGGGATTTATAAGGACTAGTTCCTCCTCTCTAGGGGGAGCCCCAGTCTTATTTTGTCAAAAGAAGGACGGTTCGTTTCAGGATGTGCATCGAAACTAACCGCGGGCTGTGAGTTAATACAAACTGACAGTAAAGAATTGTTATCCACTCCCGAGGATCGACGATTTGTTTGATCAACTTCAAGGATCCAACATTTATTCAAAGATAGATCTAAGTCCGGATATCACCAGTTGAGTGTGCGGATAGAACAGAAACAAGACGTCCGGAAGACACGGCATTTCGAACTTGGTATGGCCATTACGACGTTCAAGGTTATCGCCTTTTGGATGACGAACGCACTTGCCGGTATTCTTGGACCTCTTGAACCGAGTGTGCAAACCTTACTTGGATAGTTCGTAATTATCTTCATCGATGATCTTTACTTATTTATTCCAAAGGACGAAAGGGAGCATGATGGAACACCTTAAAGCAATTTTGGGAATTGCTTAAAAAGGAGATGTTTTTGTACGCAAAGTTTTTCATAATGTGGGGGGGAATTTTGGATTTCGAAGGTACAATTTCCTGACTGTCATTGATAAGTTTGAGGCATACTTGTGGACCCGGGCTCAAAGCGATTGTGTCTATCAGGGATTGGGCATCTCCAAAGACACCCAACGGAGATCCGCCAATTTATTTCTAGGTCTTGCGGGTTACTATCGAAGGTTCATTAGAAGGATTTTAAAGTTTGCTAAGTCAAATGACGTAATACTTACTCAGATTGTATAGGTATCAAGTTTGAGTGTGGGAAGATAAGGAAAGAGAAAGCTTTCACAGTTGATAAAGCAAAAGTGGTGCAGCTACCCCAATTCTGGCTTTACTGAAGGGAGCAGGAAGGGACTTTGTGGTATATACGGTGTTGATGCGTTAAACAAAGGCTTAGGTGAGGTGGTGAATGCAGGAGAGAGAAGGGGTTGATTGCCTATGCTTCTCGACTGTTAAAAAGTTCACGAGAAGAACTACAACCCACTCACGTTTTGGAACTTGGATCGTGTAGTGTTTGCCCGAAAAGATATGGAGACAATATTCTTTACGAACCAGATGCACCGTTTTCACCGACCAAAAAGCCTACAACCACATTTCTCGATCGAAAGAGCTTAACATGAGGCAGCCAGCTTGGTAGAGTTACTGAGTGACTACGATTTTGTGATATACGTTACATCCAGGGGGATGGGTAAAGCAAACTTAGTGGCCGGATGTCGTTTGAGCCGTATAAAGAACGGGATTGAGCATTGGGGGTTCGAGCCTTGGTTATGACAATTGGTTTGGATCTTCCCAAACGAATACTAGAAGCTCAAATCGAAGCAGAAAAGGAGTGAGATATGAGACGGGCTGAGAGAGGAGGGAGGGGGGGGGGAGGAGGAGAGAGAAGAGAAGTGAGGGAGACCATCGTAAATGAAGAGTAGGAGGTATGATCCGAAGGGACATGACCCAAGGAAAGACTGGAAACTACGTGCCGAGGGGACAATATTGATTACACAGGAGGAGTTGGATACCTTGCTATAGAGAATTAAGATCGTTGATTTATGCACCGAATCCTCACAACGACAATATTCTATCCATCCCGTGTCGAAAATGCTGTACAAGATGTGAAGAAAGTTATTTTGGTGGGTCCAAACCATGAAGGCTGACATCGCCAGTTTTTTTTTTATTTATGTTAGCAAATATGCCCCACCTGACATGTGCAAGCGTTAAGGGCCCGCGTACATCAAAGGCCATCAGGTTTGCTAGTACAACCAAAAATACCCGGTGGATTGAAGTGGGATGATAATATAACAATGGATTTTCTATCACCCAAACTTCCTAGGTCGTCACAAGGTTTCGACACCATCTGGGTGTTGTGTGATCGAATTACAAAATCTGCCTCACTTCTTGCCAATAGGGAGAAGAGAATGATCCGTTGGTTAAGTTGGCAAGATTTTACTCAGTAAACATGGATAGTGGATAGACACGGGATACCTGCCTCATTTAGTATGTAATCGTGATGGGAGAGATCTACTTCAAATTTCTGGAGGATCATTTCACAATGGCTTTTGGGTACGGAATATTAGCATGAGCACTGCGTTTATCCAGAAACTGACAGCACTGAGCCAGAGAAACCATTCAAATCTCCGAGGACCATGCTACGTGCTTGCTGTGGATTGATTTTTGGCATAGGCTGGGTTAAGCATTTTTGCCATTGGCCGAGTTTTCATTATAACAACAGTGATCCGCTAGTATAAAGGCCGCCCTTATGAGGCACTGTATGGTCTGAAAATGCCGATCACCACAGTATGATGGGCCTTCGAAGGTTGGGGGTAAAGCCCCAAAAAATAACTGACTGGTCAGGATTATTTAGGAGAAACAACAGAAAAGATCATCCTGGTCAAAGCAAAGGATGCAAGCGGCACGGATCGACAAAGAAGCTACGCTGATCGGAAGCGAAAAGGGGGGGGGCCAATAAAAAAAAAAAAAAAAATGGAGTTCGAAAATTGGGAGACAGAGGTTATGCTCAAGGTCGAACCTAGGAAAGGAGTCGTTACGTTCATGGTAAGCGGGGCAAGCTGAACCCGAGAGGTACGTCGGACCTTTCAAAGGTTGGCAAGCAAAAGTCTTGAAAGGTTGGCCTCTGCCTATAGGCGGGAACTTCCTCAAGAGGTTGAGCAGTGTTTCCACCACCACTTTCCATGTAATATATATGAAGAAAGTTTCGCCGATCACGAAAACCATTTGTCATGCCTGTGTGCTAGAAGGGAATTCTGTTGACGATTAAGACTTCCAGTTTTGTGGAAGAAGCCGTTGAATCATGTGGAACGGGAGATCAAGCGATTGAAGCGGGAGCAGCCGGGGGATACCGTGGTTAAGGTTCGCTGTGAAACTCTAGGCGGGGACCTGAGTTCACCTTCAGGGAACGTGTAGTTTCTGTTTCAAACAAAAATACCCAAAACTCTTCACACCCCCAAAAAAAACCGGGCTTCGTTCACTCTACTACAACGGTCTTAAGGGCTTTGAGGGACAAAGCTATTTTAACGGGTGAATGACTGTAAGCATTTCTCATTTTTCGCATGTCATTGTCCACGACCTTTTAGATGATCACTATGTATTTAGTCCGATACGCGTTTACTTTTAATATTTACCTTTAAGCTAAACCGCGTAGACTAAAAATAATCAATAAATGTAAACGATCACCAAATAAATTAAAGGTTTACATCAACCAAGTAAGGAATAATTATTTTGAGAATAATTATGTACTTTGCGTATTTTATTTTTATTGGTCACGTAAAAGGGTTACGTTTCGCGGATTTTTTAAAATACATTTGGAACGCACCCCGGGATACCTAGACTTACTAGACTCATAACCATTACCCACTTTGAGAGCTCTAAACTCAAAATTTAATTCAAGTCTTGTGTTTATATCATACTAGTGTCGAAATTGGGAAAGTAAACCGCCTCAACAAATTGTCCCTTGTGGATTATCTTACTAACAAAATCAATCCTTAATGATTCCTAAAAGGTACAAGTACCTCACCTAGGCTCATTATGACTGTTCCTATTGAGTTCTCATACTAATTCCTTACCCAATGGTTTAAAACCTATTTTGTTTACCTTTGCTCTTTTAGCAGCGGGTTAGATAGTGTATCCACACACCAAGTCATAAGAATTCCTTATTGTTCTAGCAAAATTCTTGTACAATCAACTACCTTAATTAATACTTTACTTAAGTGGTTTAGCCTAAAAAATGAGTAATCAACTAGAACTCACCAAAACCATCCTTTGGGCAAGGTTTGCTTGTTGGAGGAACTAGGGTAGCTACTAGGCTCTTATTATCATATAAATAATACTCCCTAACTCACATAATACACTCTTTACCAACACTTGAACTCTCTCAAATGCTAATACCACTCCTTTTACCATATTTAATTACGAGTCATTCATTTTAAACCAAACCCAACTAGACCCACATTTTCTATTTTCACAATAACATGAGGATATTTTAAGAACGATCTAGGTTGCTAAGAGGGAGACTCAGGCTAGGAGTTGGGAAATAGACTTTGAAGCTTGAGAACGTACACGTTTGGGTGTATAAGGGTCGGGTCGACGTCCCAACTCACCATCAACGAAAGCTAGGACCTTTGTAAGTCGTACCTAAGTCCTTTGTGTCATTTACTTTTCGTCATATCTCTTGTAGTAGCATGTAAGTCACGTCATGATCCTTTAGTAACAAATATGTATACGTGAACACGCATGGTCTAGCCCATGCATGGTTCACACACTTAGGATTAGCAAACGACATCTTGCGTGGTGATTGCATGATTAGGAAACGAGTAACGAATGATTTAAAAAGCTTGAACGCTCCATAAGAACCCAACGAATTGTATTCCAACAAGAGTTTATGAACTTGTATTGAATGAATAACACAAAAACTACACTGGTAAACATTTATGGTAAACACGACGAGATGGTGTGGGAACATGTATACAACATTTTTTAATCGTTTTGCTATTTTTTTTGCTTGGGATCACGCTTAGAAAATGTTTAAACCACATTCGCTTTGGTGCTAGACGAATTAACAAAACACACATAAAACACACTTATATACCAATTCGGACCATTCTTGGGCTACGCAGACCCATCTTCGTCGGTGCCCCAAGGCTCAATAAGCCAAGATAGCCTAAAAAGCTTATTAGTGTGCATTATTCGCGGCTTATTGAGCTTTAAAATGAAACTAAGAACATAAATGGACTTGGGCACATCGTTGAAACCACAAAACGAACCCTTAAACGGGACTTCAATCCACATTACTGAGTTCACAAGAATAAAGCTATAAACCACGAATAAGCAACACAGAATTATTTCGAGGGCTCTCTAAGACAACCGAAGCCCCCTAAAAAATCATTTGTAAGGTCAAATTTGGAACCATAGGGATTTAGGCCCAACCCCTAGAACCCTTACGGGTTACTATCGGCCCAATAGGCCAACAGTTTGCTTATTAGGCTTATCAGGAAAGCATAATAAGGCAAGCGACCTCCAATGTGCTTTATTAGTCTTAAATAAGCTAATTTGAAACGGAGCCTATATGGACACAACAAAAACCCTTGTTAAATAACTTTACCGAAGGCCTTTAACGGGCCTAAGACGGCCATTAGAGTTGCTTATTAAGGTTGATGGCTTTATTGGAATAAGCTGGATAGAGAAACGTTTTTTCGGATTAATACAAGTGGGGGAAAAAAGCACTAGGAAAAGTCTACAAAACCCTTATCGGGCGAAGACATTGGGCCCATAAGCCCAACAAGCTCGATCATTAAGCTTCAATAAGCTCATCGAATTATTGTAAGCTAAACAGACCCATATGAGCTTTTGGAGGCTTTTGGACTTATTGAAACTGAAATGGTTCGTTAATAAAACTAAACGGACCTAATGGGCCCAATAAGGCCGTTAAGCCAAAAAAAGCACCACGAATAGCTTTATTTTTAAGTCCGAGAATGGTCTTTAGTTGGCTTATTTGTTGGCTAATAAGGTCACAAATGACCCACTTATGTATTTGTCGGGATTTAATTGGGTTGAAAAATAAGAATTTTTTACATAAAAAGATAGGGGGGACCTAAAACTGTGATTTCGTAATACACTAAGGGTTTCAAATTGTCACTTCTTGTATTTCAATTACTCCAGGGAACTACTCTTGTAATTAATCGGAAAATTAAGGATTTTTAGTGTAAGTTATATGGAAACTAAAATACGTTGTTGTAACTTTGAAGGAACAGATATTTGTAATTAACGAAAAGTGGCAAGGTTTTACCTGACACTTTTTCAGAAAAACTATTAAAAACCTAAGGGACAATTTCTATCGTCCAAGTCACGAAACTAGGAAATATAAGGGACTAGAGTTGTGAACATGTTAAAACAAATTATAAGTTTTAATTAATATTAAAACTAGGAGGTTCACTTGTAAATAAATAAAACACTTACACGGCTCGGTCGAACATATAGAGATATTGGTCACTCTGAACGGTGTTAATATACAGTTAATTAATTATGTTAATTATTAATAATGATTTCAACGTCTTCATCGAGAATATATTCGTATAGTATAAATGCAATGATCTTGTGTGTCATCACACAAGTGATAACGGTATATATATAAACTAAAATGAGGTTTAGTTTATACAATGAGTCGTTAGCTTAAATGTGTAAACTAAGACTTGACCATACTTTTCTTAGGTAACTTATCGAGTGTGGATCCACCTGCTTACTTGGATATTTGTTACTCATTCAGGAGCAACTACCGGCCAAGGGTGAGTTCATAGCCCATGCTTTTACAATTATTTAAATGATTTACTATACTTGGGCGGTGGAGAAACATGCTTTGTTTTACACAACTGGACGCAAGTTTGTACATTTTATTGCATGATTACGTGTGTTGCTCCTAAGTTACCATACCCCCATTTATGTCCATGATCCATGAACTGTTAATTGCATAGAATGTGATGGGAACATTACATTGTGCGGTGCGCGAATGTTATGGATAGAGCTATTTGGGATTGACATCCCCATCGGGGTGATTAGCTATCACTGGGATACGAATACGCTTCCATGTCGACAATTTGGGATGTTTGAAGGGTTAGCACATCATTCCTCGGGACAACAAGTTGGCAAACTTATAATTGCATTCATATACGCGAGCCTCGGTGTCATGGCTTAGGAAACGTAATTACTTTTTATGTTGTTTGCATCATGTCTTATTGTTTAATCATACACTTAGACAATTTCTTGCGGGTGGCCGGTCTACCATTGATTTACATAAAACTATGAATTCACCCACTTTATGTTGACGTTTTTTAAGCATGTTTTTAAGGTCAATAAGGCATGAGCGTGCGAATGATACATTGGGAAAGATGTCTATAATTGAAGATGTCAACTTAAGATTTGGTGAGTCTTTATTTACACTTTGGGGTCAATTGTTTATAGACACGAATCTTTATCCTTATTTGTTGAACCACTTTTGAAGCCATGAGCTATGTATCAAACAAGTATTATGTTAATCTCCAATGTATCTTTTTCAAATGACCCCCACAAACGTTAGTAGTCGTTCTCTGATCTTGTGCTTATTGACCCAATAATGTAACCGCCTTCTTTTTGTTTGGATATTAAACATTCGATGCATACTCGATTTGAGGGGTTGTGTTACAGAATTTCTTGAGAAATTCTTGATGAAATTCATCTCAAACACATAGATAGGTTCCTATTTTTGTAACCTACCAACACATTATATATTTTACAAGAATATGTATGATGACAGTAGGACCTGAAAAAATGTTCAAACCAAGGAATGACAAAGTCCATTATGTCAATGTCAGCAATCTGTAGGTTAGCCGTCTCGATAATTCTCCTTTTGGAAGTTTTGCTCTTTGCTTCCACCTCTCGAACCCAGCAATCTTTCTTGATTTATTTCAAAGCTTCTTGCACGCAGCATCCAGAAGTCTTGATGTATAAAGCCCAAATATCCGAAGTACACAATTAATTCAAAACCGCAACACCAAAGTCAATTAAGTCTTAGATGTCCGCATTTCTACTTACACGATAGTGATGATATAAATTGCAACACCAAAGTCTACTAAGTCACGGATGTCACAATTATTCCCTCTAAGTAGTCGAAATGATAACACCTAAGTCAACTAAGTCCCAAATGTACACATTTCTTCCTGTCGGATACTAACTAACTGAAGGAATCATCATACTTATCAAACCTATATGTACCTCTTTTGTCAACTAATCTACTCCTTCAAAACTAAGCTTAGTGGTTAACTGATCGAGAAAACGTTTAATTTTAAATCCGAAGGAAACTATCTTTCCGCTTGAATAATTTCTTGTCACACCACTTCCCCCTGGAAGTTCAAATGATGCATACTAAAGATAACAAGATATCTCTTCCCCCATGTGGTCAAAATCGTAAACCCGAAAGTAATAAGTTGAAACACTGATTTTCTCTACGGTTATGACATTCGTCTTCCCGGAATGGCCTAAAATGAAAAAAGGCTATGGGCTTTATCACGTGTACTTGTTGTACGTTCTAGTGTATCTACTCCTTCCCCCTTGCTAGTTTTGATACCTCAAAATTAGCAAAACCTTGTACGCACATATACTTGAAATCGTGCTTGAAGAATTAATAAGCTTAAATCTATTTCGTGAGAATCAACTTCAAGGCTATTAAAACTATATAAAAGTATTTCCAAACATTCCTAAGTCTTTTTACAAACTATGAGTTGTTGGCAATATCAGTCGTCTGTAGTTTAAAGCCTGAATTCACTAAGTCTCAAATTGCAAATAAATCCTTAAAGTTTGAAACAAATGACATCTAAAGCCCTTGTAGCTAATATGAATTAATTCCCCTTTAAATTGTGATCCGTCATTATCAAAAACTTTATCCGTTTATTCCGTGACTTATTTTGAAAGACCATTTTAAAAGATTATTTGATGGCACTTTCTCCCCCTCACATGATGACCCGTTTCCTATTTAAAGAGCTATTGTCATTGTTTGAGTGGTCGAATCATCTTTTTAAATCTTTTTGTGATTACTAAAAACACTGATTCATTGTGAAAGACAACTTTTTTCACCAATAAAAATAAGATTTCTCTTATTTTGAAAAAATAAATGCACTGACACGTACACCTATTCTGTTAGATAGCTCGGGTTGTGTAGCAAAGTATACACAAGCGTTATATGAATATAAAGTAATTTTCATACCCGAGAAAAATTAATTTCCCGTTGAGAGGTCAAGTTTTCTTTTTGGCGAAATACTTGCCTTTAAAATGAAGAGCGAGATGCTATCTGAAATAATAGCAAACCATTGACATGTTTTGAAAGCATTAAGAACTTCTGCT
Organism: Tanacetum coccineum; assembly: GCA_026074375.1. Taxonomy (NCBI): domain Eukaryota; kingdom Viridiplantae; phylum Streptophyta; class Magnoliopsida; order Asterales; family Asteraceae; genus Tanacetum; species Tanacetum coccineum. The sequence goes on along the minus strand of BQNB010068676.1, from coordinate 16,065 downwards.
CGAACTTCATTTACAGCCTCGTATCATTATTGAATGACATTTCTAAGGCCGTAAATGTTATCAATTTTCAGAAGACATGTCATGAACAATATATTTTTGTATTTTCTGATTTTTTAATTTTCTATTTTCTTTAAAATTTATATAAAATAAAAAATCTTTTTGAGTTTTTATATTTTCTTATATACATATAATACACAGGATATACCACGAGTTACCACCATTACTAGTCCTCTTCCTCTGTCAGACTCTTTAGTGTTTCACGAGACATGCTTTTTATACCCATCTTTTCGACCAAGAAGTTGAATCTTTCTCGTGGTAAAGCTTTTGTGAAGATGTCTGCAAGTTGATATTCGATTCTGACAAAGTTAAGTTCCACAACTTCATTCTCCACTTGCTCCTTAATAAAGTGGTATCGCACATCTATATGCTTGGATCTCGAGTGTTGAACATTGTTGCAACATAAAGCGATTGCACTCTTGTTATCACAGTACAGGGGAAACTTCTTGGATTTAAAACCATAGTCTGTTAGTATTGATCTCATACATAAGATTTGAGCACAACACCCAAATAAAGCTATATATTTAGCCTTCGTAGGTAAAGTGTGATCATCAACCAAAGGATTTGAGCACAACAGCCTGACATAGCAATATATTTATTAGTCTTCCCGTACTGATACCCGCAACGCTTTTTCTTCTTCTTTCTGTCCCTCTGGCATTTTTGATGACCAGCTAAAAGTTTATTATCTCCCAAGAACTGCATCCTACAAGATGTGCCTAACACGTGTATCTTGACAACCACGCATGATCCGCATCTTCTCAAAATATGCAGTAGTGCTTTGAAGAATCCTTCGGATACCCTATATCCCCGTTGACGGGTTCCCTCCTTTAATACCGAAAGATCCTTTTGACCGCATGTAAGTGCTTTTCGGTAGGCCTAGCCTGATACCAGGCAAACATGCATATAGCAAATTGTAGTTAGGTCACCTAGCTGTAAGCTAAAGTAGGGTGCCAACTCAATGCCACGATAGTGTGACGGATCAACTACTTTTCCTTCTTTTATCCTCACCAGTTCGGATTTCCCCACCATGGAGTAACCACTGTTCACAAGAGTCAAAAGCTGTATTTTCTTTAAAATTCAAGGGCATATTTTTTGTCTGATTAATAAAGATACCACTGGACATTCTAGAAATTCTGTAGTCCTAAGAAAAATGAGATTTTGCCCATCTTGAACATCTTAAATTTTGAACACATGATTTTAGCAAATAGGTCACAAAGTTCAGGTGTAGATGCAGCAAAGATAATATCATCGACATATACTTGTACCAGAAGTAATTCCTTGCCTTCCTTACGGATGAATAGAGTAGGATCTACTAAGCCTTTGGATAAGTCTTGGGATATCAGGAACGAAGACAACATGTCATACCACGCGCGTGGAGCTTGTTTCAACCCATAAAGAGCTTTCTTTAGCTTGTACACGTGATTGGGGTTATCTGGATCCACAAACCCGTCCGGCTGGCTAACATAAACCTCTTCCCGCAGATTACCATTCAGAAACGCAGTCTTCACATCCATTTGGTAGACGACCATGTTCATGTGAGCGGCAAACGCAGAAAATCCTTTATACGCTCTAATCTTGCAACCCGGAACAAAAGACTCTTCAAAATAAATTCCCTCTTCTTGACGGTAACCACGAGCCACTAACCGAGCTTTGTTCTTTAGAATACCTCCTAGTTCGTCTAGCTTCACTTTGTAGATCCACTTCAAAGTAATAACCATAACTTTATCGGTCGTGTTACGAGCTCCTATACTCTAAGCGTTCAAATCATTAGTTTATTCGGCTCGAGGGAAAAACTGAAGAAAGAACAGCTCTTTGAAAGCTGCCCAAGTCAAAGTAAGGACCCACGCATCTCCTCCTTTGGCCTGCTTATAGGCCTTCCACCAAGCCAACGCGTCACCCTCGAACTTATACACAGCCAATCTGGTCTTAAAAGCATCATTACAATCCATCACGTCGAAGATCTTCTCCATATGGGAGATCCAATTCTCAGCATCAACAGGGGCTACTGCCTTCTCGAACGAACGGGGTTTCTGCTTATTGAAGCGCTCAAGCCAAGTATGAATAGTGACTGGTGGAGGATTACTACCCGAAGCTACAGCACCAGTGCGGTACTCTTCGCGAACCTGCTCGCGAATCTGTGGGAGCATGGCATCCACGGCTGCCTGAACGGCCGCAGCGAGTTCAGCATCGGTACGAGTGTTCACCATCTGACATTTGCAAAAAGGGTTTAATGATTAAACGGTTAAAAGGTCAAAACGCGACAGAAGATAAACGTCGATTCTGAAGGAACCTAATGTCTACCCAATCCTCACAGGTCAAGTTTTAGAGCCTACAGGTCGAAACCTTTAGCTCTGATACCATAATTGTAACGACCCACTCCGGAAAGGAGGCCGAAACGTCATAATCATGGTGTCATATCAAAGCATAATAAAGGCATAAAGTCATAAATGATAACATAGGACAAGGTGGAAAGCCGGAATCAAACATCGGCTCCCAATTATGAGATCAACATGAATAACGTAAAAGAAGTCTAAAGGACGAAACATGTGTCCAAGATAGTATAGCACATCAAAATGTCTGCGATATAAAGAAAGGAAGCTAAATAGGTCACTTCCTAAGCACACACTCTCTCATGCCCAATCTCCCTCTAGATACCTGCCGTATAAGAAAGAGAAAGAAATACGGCTGAGCATAACGCTCAGTGAACGGATATAATAACAATGTAAGTAATAAGTATGAATCCTGGATAATAAGTATAAAGCAGCGGAAAGATCATGAGTGTCATGAGGAAACCTGGAGAATACGTCATGAAGGAATAGGAAATAAACATGTAAAACATGGTAACGTGAAGTCAAAGATGTCATGAGATATCATGGATAGTATAAACATAAATAATAAGGAATGCCCACGAGCTCATATAATCATACATGTCATAATAATAATGTCGTGAATACATGCATATAATAGAGGGGCTGCCTCAACATGTAATAGAGGGGTGACCTCTTATAATAATATGGGTGGAGGGATCAGCTCCAATGTGATGGGATGTAGAGCACACACCAACCAATCACCATGAACGTGTAAACATGTAAACTAGGATGCACCCATACGCCCCTGAATAATAATGGCCAAACATGAAATATAATCTGGTAACATGAAAAGGGACGCCGCGTGAAATCACTCTCAACGTGAAAGAGTCGTGACACAGGTGCCTCATGTGTCACGGTCATGGTACCTCCATGACTAGGTGGTAAGTCATGTAAATCATGGTCATGCGTATATATAGCTCGGGCAATAGGATAAGTCATGAAATCAAACATGTAAAGGATCATGGCAAAAGACATAAAATGGGGAAGCATAGCAGTGGGAAAAGAAATATGTCTTACTGAAAGGTAGATTTCCGTACGATAGTTCAATGACGGATACAAGTTTTTAGTATACCATTATGATTCAGAATCCGTACTTTTTGATATGAAATGAAAGCCACAAATAGACGGAGTTTATCCAAGGTCACCAACTCTACAAGGAATATATTATAATGTTACTTTTATTAAGTTACGATTGACTTCTCAAAAGTTTTCAAAGGTTATATCATTCTATGACTCTTAAATAACTTTACAATTTTTCGGTAAATTAACATGATTTTCTTGACTTAAAAAACTCATTCAAACATCTCTTTAAAAATTCAACAAAAAATCACAGGTCCTATGATAGGTTAATGTGTCCCATACATAAATTTATCAATTCGAATTTTAAGTGGTCCCTTGAACCTTGTTAAATCAAAACCAGTCCCAAAATGACTGGGCAGAAATACTTATGAAAAGTTTACGTCTATTTTGACCATGGTTAAACCCTTATTAATTAATTATAAGAATAAATCACAGAGGTCAACATATTTACTTAGTTTAACAGATTCAAAAATTAGCCTCAAAATCATTATGGTGTTTTTATTAATTTCTCAAACCTAAATGTAAAATTTATCGGAATATTGATTTCCAGAAACTGCACTTTTTCTTGTAATTCGAAAAACTGACCTTCCCTACCTCAATTGACTTGAGGCCGGATTTTTCAGAAAGTATTATTTGTTTAGTACCCTTTAGGACTCGAACATAAATAAAATCTATTTTTTTATCATTGAGTTATGAATCTGTTGAACACAACCAAAATTCTGCCTAGTTTTTAATTAAGGAAAAAACCCAATCAATTTCTGTTCTAATGTTCTTTGTTCTTATTAATTATGATCAAACATAAAATTTAATATGCGAACTTATAGATGAAGAAGAATGACACGCCATGATGAACAGGTCTATACACCAAATAAAGAAGGAAACTTTATTACTAGGTTCACCGAATGATTTAAAACTTCTTATCCAAAAATCTTCAAAACAACCATGGAGGATAATTTGACAGAGGAATTTGAAGTTGATTATGGATGAGAAAGAGGAGTTGGGGACGTGTTAGTATTTATAGGGGTTGAGGGATCAAACACAATAATTGTGCAGGGGACAATTACAACACTTGTTCAAAAGTATTTACACTATTTTCCTTAATTATCACAACTAAGTCAAAATTTTACCCTTTTTAGATATACTCAATAATATTTCAAATTTCTAATGCTTATTACTAAAAAAATTTTTTTTTTTATTTAAATACTTTATACCAAAATACCTATTTCCAACATCCTAACTTACGGTTTTTATTTTCAAATTCTTTTCATTATACCATAATGGATGTTGTTTCTTAAAGAAAAAAGGGTCATTTGGGTAATTGGAAAAGAGTTTTGCTCACAAAACATATATCAAAAAATATCCACAAAATTGAGTTGACTATGTATGATTGGTGGAATCAAAAAGAAGAAAGAGAAATTGTAGCTAAAGCCACCCATCACACATAGCTAGCTCAATTATGTGGATGTTTTTTGTATGCATTTTGTGGGTATAGCAAAACTCATAGAAAAATAAGTACTTGGTGGTAAGACGACTGTTATACCCTCATGTGCAAGGCACATGTGGGATTTAACTTGCATTGAGTAACGTCTGTTAGTCAAAAGGCACATGGGGGATTTAACTTGCATTGATCGATTTATACTTAATTAAGCTAGAATGGTTAGTGGTATGTGCTTAATTACACATACCATTTTTCATTAAAAACGGACTTAAATGACTAAAAACGTACCAAATGTTGATTTGAGAAAAATGTTTGAAAATAAGGTTTAAAACCTTGGAAAGCTTTTATAAACAAACGGGTCATGCCGAACTTTTATAAAAATACTATACTTAAAAAAATATTTCACAAAACTTACTTTTTTAAAATCCGACAAAAAGAGGAAAATATATTTTATAACTTTATAAAATATAGAACTCTTACCATTCATCTTGTGTATTGAAAACGTGTTAATACTCATTCTATAAACACTGATCTAGATACCTTGGTGTTTACCGGGCGGTAAATCGTCAATCACACAAATATTTTTATATGATTTATCGCTTATTTATTTACTTCTTATTACTCTTTATTCATTTTAGCTGCCTATTTCTTTAACCAATATGAGTACATAATATAATATATATATATATATATATATATAACTACATTAGTATATTCTCTTTGAGTACTACTTGTCGACCATCACACAACCAATAATACTAAAAACAATTACACAACACATTTCTTTTTAAGACTCTTATGCATCAACCTTAAACATACATTTAAAACATATTTATGAATCGGACATTAATGGATTAGGTCGTGACTGGACGTCGTTGCACTCTATTGTTTGATCATCTTTTGTCAGCTACTTATCATCTTTGTTTAAGGTAAGTTCTCGTAACCCCACTTTTTAAACTATTTTCCGTTGGGAGAAAATGATACTCAAATCTATTTCAAATTGCTTTTACTTCTGTGCAAAACCTCTTATTCTTTGGACAATGCTATGTGCCTATGATTGCGTATGTGAATGCTATGAGATCTATTTATGCAAAGTTCTACTTGGACTTCTGCTCAATACTACTTAGCCGACTGTGTAGCTCCAGCTGGTAGGCGATAGGTTTGGAAATCTATAAGCGCGTGGACCACTATTGATTTGTTGATTGGGTTTGGACTACTATGGTATGATGTATTGTTATGTTGGAAATCTAAATACTACTGCTTGCATTCTGCTTTCATATTGCACTATTGTCCACTATTAAATTCTAGCATAACAACTGGGTTTGCCCTTAAACCTACGAGCTCACCAACTTTATGTTGACCTTTTTGAGTATCATTTTCAGGTGAAGCAAATGCTCAGTGACTATCAAGTTAGCATGCCTATTAGCAGACTTAAGATCATCCGTTGAGGATTCATTCTTTGGAGACTGCATTCTAGGAGTTTTATTTATGTTTATGCTCTGGATCTTTTCGGTAATCGGAGGTGTGGCGATATAGTTCATGATCGACGTTATATGCGGTGATGGGCGAGGATCAGCGTATTTCCTCGCATAAAGGAGCGTCAGGGATCTCGTTGAGCGATCTCAGCATGGACTGCTCTAGTTATGGTGATAGATTTCTCCTATATGAATAGCATCTTACGCTGCTGCGTGGGTATCCAACTTTATGGTAGATATGAGTGAGGACCTGACTTTTAGAGAGTAGTAGGAGTGAGTCGAAGATATGAGAGCAGTGGAGGGAAGAGAGATATCTTGCGTTCAGTAGGCGGCGGGATGAGACTTCTATGACAGTCTGATTCGTAATGGTACGCGAGGACAACAGGACTTGCAACATGTTGAGTTTTCGCGTGGTTTTCCGCAGTAGTTAGATCAGATTTCATCAATTATGGTGGCTGAGGACATAGGTAGCTCTAACTCTATCTAGCATAAGAAGTTGTATATGGCAACATATATGCGGGAGGAGGGAGTGAGTTGTGTCACAGTGTGAGACAGGCATATGGTTGTAGAGGAAGGACACAATTAGTAACTCTCATACTTGTTAGTGATGGAAGTCTTTGAAACACTCTTATGATGAGATCTAGCTTGACAGGTGGTGTAGATTAAGTAAAACAGGAGGATGAGCAATTCAGTACTGATGTGTCATGAGATCTTATATTGTACGGGTTGGGTACATGTAGGAGCAGAGGTCACAGCGGCAGAGAATGGGTATCTCTGGCATATCTATAGTGAGAGGCGATGTGGAGGAGTTTCTCTGTAATAACGATTAAAGAATTTGCTGTCTTAGATATTTGTATACGACTAGACTTAGGGCTAACTATATGTGTACCTACTTACACTTGATGATGACCAGACCAGATTAGTTTTACGATTCTGGCACATTGCGCTTCAGTAGCACCATCTACGTCTCGGAGATTTAAATGCATGTTACTGACTAAGTATTCTCTATTTTGGACAATCATAAGTTCAGACTATGTGATGTGTTTTCGACTTGTCTTGGCACAAGTACCCTACTTGTTGTCGAAGGACGTCGTAGCACTTTGTTGAAATGCATGTTACTAGTATTCTCTATTTTGACACCATGTGTTTTGACGATTAATCCCTCCGTCACACCTCGAGTTTCCGCCTTAGTCGGGGTGTGACAATATGCGCAGGTATTTTTTTTTAGTTGCAACATAAATCCCAAAGATGGGTTTCCACGAATATATCTTTTTTTCTAGATTCAACAATATATTATTTAATTCTAAATTAAAAGCAGTTTCATTAATCATACATTGCTTCAACTACTCAAATTATGAAGATACAGGGTGACGTAATTTTGAGTGATTTTGAATGGTTTTGCATATACAACCTTAGGTGGACATGTGGTGTGTCATCCTTGGCTTAGTTGTGTTCATGGATTGCTCCATGAACATCTGGATGTACTAGTACCATGCTTTGCATAACTACTCTCAGAAGTGAGGTGGTAACAGGTGTTTGTATGTTGTAACAGCCAAGTTTGTTATTAGTTGGCGTGTATTAAACAATAAGCAGATCTTCGAGTTAATATAATTATACACATTAACTCTTTATATCAAAAAGAGTTAACTACATTTTTGGTCCTTATGGTTTACCGGGTATAACGGTTTTGGTCCAATAGTTTAAAAAGTAGCGGATCCAGTCCAAAACCCGATGACCCGTAACACTTTTGGTACAAACGTTTGTTTGACCAAATTTGACCATGAACTATGAGGGCAAATCTGTCTTTCTCTTTGAACTTAATACTTCCCTTTCTTCTTTTCATTCTTTATAAATCCCACCCACCATAACGTTAAACACATACACAAACACACTCGAACAACTCCATCAAAACACACACACTATCTATTCATGAAAATCATGGAATGTCCAACTTGTCACTCCATTTGTGTGATTCGAACATCATGGACATATTTTAATCCTGGGAGGCGTTTCTATTGTTGTTCTAGGCGGGTAAGTTATCTAATTTCATAGTTTGCCCTAATTTTCTATTTTGCCCTAATCTTTTAATTTTTTGATTAGGGCATAAATTATGCTATTATTGATTGGTACGAACCACCCATGTGTGCAAGAGCTGTTAAAATCATTCCTAGGCTTCTAAGAAACATGAATGGTTTACATGCTACTGTTTCAAGATACCAAGGGCAAGCAAGAAGGTTAAAGATGATGTTATGGATTAGTTAGTTGGTGTTTGTGTTGTATTTTCTTCTTAAATGAAGTAGTTAAATGTTGCTTTGTAGTCAATGCCATATCAGTAGCTTTTGGGTAGCTTTTGGGTAGCTTTTAGGTAGCTTTTGGTGATTAAATGTAGTAGTTGAATGTTGTTGTAATGTGTTTAATCCTTTTCAATGAATGGCATGTTGTGTTTTCTAATATATTTGATATTGTTGACTTTTTTGACATCTTAAATGGGTAAAATGCAGTAGTCTAACCCATTCATATGACAAATGCAATATACAGATACTAACATAAGCAATTTTCTTAAACTGATACTAACATAAGCAATTGTCTTGAACATAAACATAGTACCAAAAGACAAGTTTTAAGAGCAGCATCCTAAATTACATAAACATAACCAATTGTCTTAAATAAAGTTAACATAACCAACATAATAAATTATCTTAAATTACTTAACCATGGACATCAGCAGAAATTACTCCCCAACCTTTCTTTTCCCTCTTGAGGCATTGTTTTTTACAGGTGAATACCTGTTTGCAGTAGCCTTTGAGTACCTCACAGGTGCAGATTGAGTCACATTGGATTGTCCAGATGGATTTACACTCACATGTGGTGCAGACTGTGAAGCTCCTTGCTGAGTCATTGGTGTTCCAGTTGGTGTAGACTGTGAAGCTCCTTGCTGAGTCATTGGTGTTCCAGTAGATTGAGGACCCCTTTGACCCTTACAAGACCTGCTATTGTGACCTTTTTGACCACATTTATTACAAGTGACAGTTTTACCAGCCCTACTCAACTTACCATCCTTCACCATATTATCATACAACTCTGCAGCACTCTTCTTTCTCTTCTTAGGAGGCCTGCCAATTGGTGTGTGGTAATCTGGTGGTGTAAGAGTGATTGGGCTATCTGATGGAGGCCACAAGTCAGGACCATTGCATGGATTGATCTTAAACCTATACATCTCCTCCCATGTCGTTAGCCAGTAGCTTTCATGTACCCAGGTTTCAGGGATGCCAGGTTCCAACCCATTCTCTGCCATATTCCATATAGCTGCCACTGCATGCTTGCATGGTATCCCTGTCAAATCCCACTTTCTACAAGAGCAACTCTTATCTTCCACATTCACCACACACTGCTCCCCATATTGACCAGTTGACTGATATAAAATACCCCCATTCCATGATATACTCTGTTGGGCAGCTTGTTTCTTAATCAACTCAAATATCTTAGTTGCCTTAGGGGTGAGTGGACCTTTACTCTTGCCAATTACCTTTTGAACTATCACAATCCTTTTCATAAGATATTCTCTTATGAACTCTAAGCATGTAATTATAGGCTTGTCCCTTCCATCCAATAATTGCCTGTTTAACACCTCACACATGTTGTTCAAAAGAACATCACAGTGAGGTCTTGCTGCAATTAATAGAATGAGGTCTTAAACATAAACCAGATGCAATTACTTCAAAAGCTTTTGAGATTGAATTCTTACCAGAAAAGTGGGACCTTGCCCAATGCTGAGGTGGAATGTCTTTTAACCAATCATAAACATCCTTATTTGTTTGCTTCAGTTCTTCCATCAATCTGTTAAAATGGGTCATAGTGGTAGCAGTAGCACATCTCCACAATAGGTCTTTAAAAAGCTGTCCTCTCCATTGTAACTTCATGTTGTCATAGATATGCTTCAAGCAGTATCTATGTTCAGCTGCTGGGAATGTCTCTGCTAGTGCTGGTATAATCCCCTAAATGGAATGAAAATAGTTATCTACTTGTTATATGTCAATAGCAAAACAGTAATCAACTATAACTGGAATGAAATTAGTTTACCTTTTGTCTGTCTGTAACAAATGTGAAGTTTGAGTTCCTGAACAACTCTAAGTCATCTCCAAGGCAATCAAGAAACCATAGCCATGATTGTTTTGTTTCAGATTCAACAACAGCATAAGCCAAAGGGTATATACCATTATTTGGATCCACTCCTACAGCTGTTAAGATCTGCATAGGAAATGGTCCAGACATGAAGCACCCATCCAGACCTAATAGATCTCTTTTACCAGCTTTAAATCCACTCTTCAAGGCACCCAAACACACATAAATTCTTCTAAACTTTCTTGTTGGACTATCAGGTTCAAAGTTCCTCTCAACATCAATTTTGACTGTTGTATCTGGGTTCCTTTCTTTCAATTCTAACACATACTGTTTGAGCATTGAATACTGTTTTGTGTGGTCACCAATCAGCTTCTCTTGTGCCATTTGTTTTGCCCTGAACACTTTTTGTCTTGAAACCCCTATCTCATACTTCTTTTGTAATTGATCTTTTAGAGCTAATAGAGGTATCTTAGGGTTAGGCTTGATGGTTTGCTCAATTTCTCTGGCTAGAAATGAAGCTGTGCACTTTCTAACTTTCCTAGATTGAAGACATGTATGAGTGTCTCTGAAAACCCTACAATACCATGTGTTTTCCCCCTTTGGTTTTACACAATGCATTCTCTTTGCTGAGTCATTGGTGTTCTAGTAGATTGAGGACCCCTTTGACCCTTACAAGGCCTGCTATTGTGACATTTTTGACCACATTTATTACAAGTGACAGTTTTACCAGCCCTACTCAACTTACCATCCTTCACCATATTATCATACAACTCTGCAACACTCTTCTTTCTCTTATTAGGAGGCCTGCCAATTGGTGTGTGGTAATCTGGTGGTGTAAGAGTAATTGGGCTATCTGATGGAGGCCACAAGTCAGGACCATTGCATGTATTGATCTTAAACCTATACATCTCCTCCCATGTCGTTAGCCAGTAGCTTTCATGTACCCATGTTTGTGGCATTTCCTAAGTTTACTCAAAGCTTTCTTTCTCTCAGCCTCTACATCATTAGGGTCAATATCACTATCAAAGTCATCAAGGTCACATTCCTCATACACATCCTCATCATTGTTATCTGCTACTGCTTGAGTATGAGGCTCAGTAGAACCAACCCATTCTACACTAGGATCAGTGTTCTCTTTAAACATTTCCATATCAACATCAACATCATCAATCTTATCCTCTAAAGGAACTTCAAAGTCACTGTCTTCACTATCTTCATTCTCATCACTATTTTCATTCTCACAACCATCTTCATTGTCATCACTACCTTCAGCATAACTACTTATATGTTCACTTGAATGTCCCTTTTCATGGTTAATGTTTGGGTAAGAAAACAATGGATCCAACTCTTCTTCCATATTGTCTATACCATCAGTTTCTAGATCAACATTGTCATTATCTAAAGCCTCATTCTCATGTGTTCCTAAACCAGCATTACTACTCTCTAAACCATCAACATTGTCATTATCCAAAGCCTCATTCTCATGTGTTCCTAAACCAGCATTACTACTCTCTAAACCATCAACATTGTCATTATCTAAACCATCAACATCTATAACAGATTCATCTATAACACATTTATCAACAGGATGCTCAATAAATAACTCAAGTAACTTGAACTTTTTCACATAGGTAAGAAAATCCAGTACATCAATATCTTTAAGTAATGGTTCAAGTCCTTTATCTAAATCAGAAGTAGGTTTTTTGTAGTGGATTTTAATGTTTGGATTATCATAACCTAACTCCTTTAGCATACCTGATACTTCAATCACAGAGAACCCATCTGCATCAACAACATCAAACCAGTCTGCATTACCACCTTTATACACACGCCTTGGAGCCCTAGTTCTCTTTGGACCGTATACATAACTGAATCCATCTCCATAGTTGACTTTTATAAAAAAAAGATTCGGATCATTCTCTGTAAAGAACGATTATCAAAAATCAATAACAAAATCCACATTGTTATAAATCAATACGAATATACAAGTAAATAAGAAAGGAACAAAATGACTTACTATATTTCACGTATGGATTCACTCTGTCGCCTTTAGGTCTCAACTTCCAATTGATAATTACCATTTTTTTGTGGGGAAGAACACAATTAGGGTTTTGGTGGTTAAAGAATTGAGGATAAAGAAGTTTGATGGGTGATAAATGAAATGGGAGAGTGTGAAAGAATTGGGTATAGCAACATTAATAGCGGGAAAGAGTAAAAGACGTGGGTTTCCCTAAAAATTATAGAGAAAGACAGATTTGCCCTCATATTTCACGGTAAAACGTTGGTCAAACAAACGTTTGTACCAAAAGTGTTACGGGTCATCGGGTTTTGGACTGGATCCGTTACCTTTTTAACTATTGGACCAAAACCGTTATACCCGGTAAACCATAAGGACCAAAAATGTAGTTAACTCATATATGAATGAACTTCTTCAGATTAACAAACTAATTATATCATTTTGTTCTTAAACCAATATGATGTGAATAAAGTGTATGTATAAAACTATTTGATTTGTCATAAATTTATACCGAATTAACATCGTATAACTTACCCTTCTTGTAATTTTTTTACATATTATAAAACAAAAGCTAGTACGCAACTAACTAGTCACAAACTAAGGGGATGTTTGTTTCAGACTTATATGTGGACTTATAAGCTTATTTGATTTCGGTTTATATTTCATAAGCTTTAATTTTCTGGCTTATTTTGGGACTTACGGGTTTATATAAGTTTATCATGTCGTAATAAACTTATATAAGCCCACAAGTTTCAAAATAAGCAGGAAAATTGCGGCTTATTAAATATACGCAAAATCAAATAAGCTCATAAGCCCATATATAAGCCGAAACAAACACCCCATAAGTTTTCTTCACAAAATTAAAGGGGCAGATAGGCCGAGTATGTCAGAGACATCATATATAGAAAAGGGGGTAAATAGAAAGTGATACGTTTGGTTGTAAGGGATATTTGACGAAGCGAAAAAGTCAAATGATACTTCATGGACTTAAGGCAACTCAAATACGAGTAAAGTTTGAAACAAGTCAAAACTCGGATGAACTTGACCAAATATGTGTATCTTGAGTCATAGGTTTGGCATTTTATAAGAGTAGACAAAAACTGTTTACTAAATTCAAAGTGTGTGGTACTTTTTTTGTTGCAATATTTTAGTTTTAGTACCAATAAACTAGGATTAAATGCAATTACATGCAAATAATTGATTCAGTCTCCGTTAAACTATGAAAAGAAAACATCAACGTTATGTGTTATGTGTCTCATTGTATACTTATGGTTTTCTATGTCATAGGCTCGCTCCGAATATTTGAACATCACATTGTATTTTCTTGAATTTTAATTAATTCAAAAGAATTTAGTCAACAAACATGAATATACAAATTTGATAAAGTAGATAGCTTACTTTGTTCGGTATCATCGTTTCCCAATCTAGACAACTAATTTTAAAGCGAAATTTCTTGTTGTTCAATATTTAAACATTTGAACATTACATGTTTGAATTTGTATTTTCTTGAATTCTACTTAATTCAAATATATTGTAATTAGTTCAACAACAGTGAATTGCAAATTTGATAAAGTAATTAAACAGCTTGCTTTGTTCCATATCATCGTTTCCCAATCTACAACAATTTTTCAGAATTTCTTGTTTCAATATTTGAACATTTGAACGTTACATTTGGGAATTGTAGTTTTCTGTGATTTAATTAATTCAAATATTATAAAGGAATTTAGTCAACAAATTTGAAAAATACAAATTTGATAAAGTAATTAAATAGCTTACTTAATTTGTTCCATATCAACTTTTTCCAATCTACAGCAATTTTTTCGGATTTCTTGTTTCATTATTTTATAAAAAAAACCAGTCACATAATATTCATACCGACAGACAATGAGGTATGACAATATAATATGACAAAATAAACTTAATTTCACTATTTTTGTTTTTATTTAAATATACATAATTACAAATTATCACGTCAACTTTAAACTTAGAGTGCGTAGTGTTGTGGTTTACCCGCACGTTATAGGCAACACTTAGGGTGTGTTTGTTTCATTAAGATATTTTAGATCTAAATCTGATTACCACATCTTACTGTTAAGAGGCGGACATAATTTCTGAATCTGAACGAAATAATGTTGTTTGTTTTTTTATAATTGTCTGAATGGTTTTCATTGTCCGTTTGTTAAGTATATGTTCACAAACACACGCTTTTGGTTCACCCTGTCAACAAACATGTTACGATTATTACTTAAATTCCTCGGTTTCACAAAAACTAGCTCGGTTTCTAATCCAAAAACCCGAAAAAGTATCCAAATACTATTTGCAGTGCAAATTATTATACCAAAATTCATATAACTATTTTAAGTTTCTAACTCACAAAACAAATATATACCGTAACACATAGATTTCAATCTTTTGAATTGTATTTTAGACTTGGCCCAACTATCCAAAATGTCCAACCCAACAAATATGTATACAATGCCCTAATCTCTCACAACTAAACACACGCAGTTATTACTTCTTTGTTTCACTTCTATCCACCTGTTGAGGTAATTTTTCGTACCACGAGTGAGATATGATATTCTTCCTGATTCCGAAGGGGGCAAAACCGAATCCCTGCGAATAAGAAAGAAAGACGCGTTAGCTTCGCCTCGGGTTGTGACCCGAGACCAAGCTCCAGCGTGAGGGTAAGTATACAGTGAGAGCCGGAGGGTGTAAAAGTGAGTAAAAATGCAGTAAATGCTACATGGTCTGTAGTAAATGAGGGGGTATTTATACTACCCGATTCACTGTACTGGAGTACTGTTCCTGACACCTTGGGAAGGGTTGCGCCGAACTATCCTAGGTTGGTGTCAAACGTCTTAGTCGCGTGAGGAACACAGTCCCGTGATTTCTGGAATGGCGGCGTTGCCATAAATGCTGGCCATGGACCACTGGTTCAAAAGATGTCCTGGTTCCTTTGGTACTTCCTGCCCAGTTCCTTTAATTGGTTCCGTATGGAAGAACACAACGCCTTCCGGTTTGGATCCTTCCGGAAGGATATGGCGACCTTCGGTTTGGGTCCCTCTGGAAGGATATGGCGACCTTCGGTTTGGGTCCCTCCGGTATATACGGCGACACCACCCATAACACAGACAAAAAAACTGGTATGGTAATTGGTCTCCTTTAATCTCGAAACACAAAGGAACAACCTTGAATCTCATATCTTTCTTTAACTCGTGGTTAATGGTTTCGGCTTTAAATCTTGATAAACATATCGGGTAAGTTTGTATATATCAAAGGTCGATGATGGGTGATGGGTGTTGTGGGTTGAGATGAGAGGCTACTGAATATTGCAAGGCTAAGAGAGAGTCAAACCTAATCCTCAAGTCTGGTCGAGTAAGACCTTTTATATCTGACCACGTCTGACTCTCGAAAAAAAAACAAACAACCGAAACGTCTGACTGGTCAGACGTCAGACGTGGTTCAGATGTTTTCGGCAAAAACAAACACAGCCTTAGTACCTATAAT
>BQNB010068675.1:15000-33762 GCA_026074375.1 Tanacetum coccineum | reverse complement strand
TTTTTCTATTCTTTTGGCATTTTATTGGCTTTTATTTGGCAAAATCCCGGGTAAATTTAATATACAATTAAGCAAATATCAAAATCTACTCAAATCTCCATACATTTGCAATTATAGACCAAATTTCGCGAGTTTTTATGCAAAACGATATTCCGGACAACTTTCGTGTTTTAGCCGAGACCCAAAATGATACCGAAAATGATGAAAACGCCCATTTACGATTCTGTCAGCAAGCTATTATTTACCTTATGAGCTGAATTTTTGCGAAACTTTTTATAAACTTCTTTTGACCATAAAAACTTCATTTTTTAGAGTTATGGGTCGAATTTTATATCAAAACGACCGTCTTAACAAGTACTAACATATTTTTAAGCCTAACTTTTATAAAAAGATTTTTACAACATCCTTAAACCACATTCTAATTTTCTTCATAAAATATATTTTTCGATATACCACAAAATTTCAACCAGATTCCTCAAAATTATCAAATACTACGCCAATCCTACTCCCCATCATCTAAGATATTATACCAACACTTTTCAAATGATCAAAACTTATATATACACATGTATTATGGATTCCAAAACAACGAAGACTAAATTATACTAATGGGCAAATAAAAATAGCATTAAGAAAATGCTTCAAGAATACTAACAACACGATTAGAAAGTAAAACTATGAATGACGTCCTTGACATAGAATCCAATATGCAAGATATGAAAGTCTCCTTGGCGGTACGATTCTTCAAAATCATAATATGTACCGGGGAAAAAGAACGAAACATTTATGAGTCGCGCTTCTTAAACGGGGAGGTTTTTATGAAAAAGAATGCTAAAATTTTATACGTGTAAAACCATATTCCAATCAACCGCCACGTTCTAGACGATTAGTTATAAGATGACTGGCATTTCCGGGGTATAAATGAATGTTACAATTCGGAGTCGGAAGTAGAATGGCCAATGAAATAAACAAATTAGAACAATGTTCAAATGTCATGTAAAATGGTGACATAAAAGGGTCAACGAGAAGATTGTGAAAATCCACAATGTAATTTGATATGATTTCATCCAAGATGTTGTGACTTACACGATGACCACTAGTCTTTTTTGAGGACACATTGAGTTACACAATGGTCATTAGACTATTTCCCAAGACGTTTCTCGTAAATAAGCACAAATGGTCAAAAAGCAAATTGTATATCTATATGGATAGCTTAATGGAGCTAAACGATGAAAGTAACACACATGGGTAGTAAAACGATACTTAGAAAATTCTCATCAATTAAAACATTTACAAAATCCCAAATAATGGTACCGCGAAAGTTTGCACAGCCGATAAAAGTAATTCGGGTAAAAATAGTCGGTTCGAATCGAATGAGTATATGTAATCGGTCATTACATATCTATATTAGATAAAAATAATGCTCAGAAAAGTGAGCAGAAGAAGTCTGGCAGCATACGTGCACAGACACGGTGTGAAAATAAGTTTATAAGGTAACTACATATTTAAAATTTATGCAATATACGAATGAACGCAATACATCAAAATGAATATGATAATTTTAATAATGATTTATTTAAATATGTAAATAAATATGAAAACTTTGATATAAAGTTTAATTATCGAAGTATATCTCGATATAAATTATAGTATTTTTTAATAAATACTAAGCAATAATGTATTCACGATGAAGGAATACTAAAAATGGTAATCACTTAGGATGACCTGAGCGGGAACCACGAGGAGTATTTTACGCGCGAAAATTAGAAAAATAAAGTTATAGTTCTCTATAACTTATGGCTCTTGATATCAATCTTTAACACCCCCAATTTAAAACACGATTCGAGTCCAACAATGGGGTGTTAATAATAAGTACAACAGTCATATATTATATAGAACGACTCAAAAAAAGACGTTATCAAACATGTTCCATTCCAAAAGAAAATTTCAGAGTGCAAGCGTTGTCCCAACATAAAATTAACAAGACACAAGTGTTCAACAAAATATAAAGACATTGTTTTTGAGGAATGGAAATAAAGTGTTTTAACAAAATTCATTCTTAAGCGCAACTTTCTCTTCTTCCCAAGCTCCAAGTCCTTAGCTTTGATTACCTGAGATAAACATGCTAAAAAGTCAATAAAACGTTGAGTGAAATTCATAGGTTTATATAAGCATAAATATTTTGAACACAAATATTAAATCATCAAAAATAAACTTGTGGATCAAACAAGTTTTAATTAATAATGCATTGAGCTCATGACAACCGATCCCTTTGACGAGATAAAAATATAGTTTGCCCCAAAAGATTAGGTATTATTGTTATATACGTATAACATCTCAGATAATATATCTGTTGCAAGTGGGTAAGGATTCAAACCCTGGACGGGGAGTCACCCTATAGGCCTATTTATTACTATAGCGTCTACCCATCACAGGTAGTTAACGGTTCACGATATTAGGGTCTTTAGCAATAGGTACTCAAGCATTAAGCATACAATTCGGGTCCAACATACTGAAAGCAATTTGTGTTCGATTTTATAAAAACAAGCATGTATCTCCCCCGCGGGTTTTAAGAAAACAATTAAAGTAGTAAAGGCGAGGCTATGAACTCACCGTGAGTAGAAGATCAGTTGAGAAATCAACGAGATAGAAGACTCCAACGATTAGCCAAGACCTATAAAGCAAGTCGCGACTTAGAATTATAAATAAAATCGTTATAGTAAAAGTAGTTATATAATACTAGTTAAAAATCCGAAACATGAACGACATTGCACCAAGACTTAACCAAGGTATTTATACTTAAAAATATGATTCCTAATCTGGTCTTATAGGTAAATAAACATCTACTAAGTTTCATGTATCAATTCTTGTTTCGCTTATGTGTATCTATACGTTTTATGTTTCAACAAACGACGTAAAACTCTACATTCTGACTTGACTTGTTTTCATGGATCCATATCTCCTAATCCGTAAAGGATATGAACATGAGGTTTTCACCCCTAGAAAGTTCCTTGAGTCTAGTTTCCAGAACTTTTGGCCAATCAATCAAACCATTTACCAATCCACGGGAAATGAGTTTTTACTAACCGTAACCCAAAACAGAAAGTTAACTGAATTTCTAACGTTTACGGTTTCGGCCATAAATCCTATTCTATAATAGCTTTTACATTGAATCCAAAGAGAGATGAAATCTTATGATGTCTAGTGTCTAACCAAGTTTTAAAACCTAAGTTTATTGTACAAGAACCTGGAGCAAAACACGTTTCCCAACAGCAGCTCCAGATTTGACCTTCTTCCGTAAAAAGGCCATATCTCCCTCATCCGGAATCGATACAAAAGCGTCCAATTCGCCACATGTACCTAAGACCTATATCTATCCAACCATGTCTTTTGTTTACAGACCCTAAGCCAAAAATTTTGAGAAAACACCACGTTTCCCTACTGACTTGAAATCAGTCCGCTATTTACACTTCCAATTCAATCCAAAACACTTCCAAATCCTCAATTAATCCATCACAAGGCCAAAATACAACAAGGTAACATAACTACTAATCCATATCATCCTTATTCAAGATTAATCCAAGATCAATTATAAAAAGTACATGCATGATCATAAAAATCAAAATCAAGAACATGCACTTTCATAAAAACTTAATCAATGAGTTAGGGTTTTAAGAGATAACTTACAACTCAAATAAATAGAGGTAAAAGATCAAACACAAACCCTAGATGGGTTGTGTTCTAAATCGCAGCAACAAACACCCCTAGATAACAAACCCTTAACTTTTTGAAACCCCAAATCTTGCTCACAATCACTTCTAATTCAATCCCTTTATAATCTTGTAGCCTTCAAACAAGTAAAAACCCTAAAACCTCAAGATCTTCAAAAATCAAGATCTCTCAAAACACTTGCATGGTGGTTTTTATAGATGATGGATGATTAGTGTTTAGTTTATATGTGTTTTGGAGTAAAAAGGGTGTGATTTAAGGGAGTTTTGATGGATGAGGGTGGGTGGTTTGTGGTTTCTTGGGTCTGCTCGTCGAAACAGAAGAACAAGGGGAGTCAGATGGTTTTTTTTAACGTTGTGATATGAATGTGTGTGTGTGTGTGTGTGTGTCTGGTTTATAAATAAAAGAGATGAGAGTGGGTTTGGGTCGGCTTATAACTAAAACAAAGGTATGGGCATGGTCTCTACAGATTAGGCTTGGTTTTTATAAAAAAAATGTATGGAGAGTGGGCTTGGTGATAGGCTGCCAAACCAAGGGGAAAAGAGAGAGGACTTTGGCACATTTTTGCCTAACTAATATTACCTATTAACCTCGGGCCCAATAACCTATTCTAGTTCGTTATTTTTTTTTCTAAATCGTGATTTTCGTCTCGGTGCAATTTAAAACACAAGAAAGACATTTATTATAAAAACAAAAATAATTAGGCACTCAAGGCCCGAATACGGAGTCGTTGATTTCTAGATTATATAACAGATAAATTTAAATTGTACGTTTCACGAGGGTTTTAAAATTGATGATTTTAATAAAAATCGATTAAGAAAATAAAATGAATTATTTAAAATTTAGAAATTAATTATAAATTCATATTAAGTAGTGACCTTAAATACATGGAATTTTTAAAGATAAAAATAAAGACGGTTACACTTAAACGGATAAACTGCCTAAATCGGCTTAGGATTAACAAGAACGAGAAATTGCGAATCGCGTAAACCGTAAAACACAAAAGTTCACTTTACAAGAAAAATGAGAACGAAATATGAATTAAATATGGACATTAAAAGACGGATTGTCACAATATGTCTATGTATGATATCATATTTGACATGACAAAAGAGATAGAAACTTATAAACTATATGACGCACACTTGTTCAGTTTTTGCACCACAAATGATATTTAGATAATAAATGAAGTACGCAAAGACTAACATACAATTTATTTGTGCAGATTTGAACATACCATTGACTTCTATGAAGAAAAAAAACAGGATAAAATCAATTGCGAAAAAATCTAAGAAAAACGAAGATATGCAAAAAGAAACAGAAATCATATTGCCAACAAAAGAAACAACACCAACATCTGAAAATACACCAACACGAAGAACAAAAGCCTCTGCAGCAAGACGATTAAGTATAGAAAACCCAAAACCAACAGAGACTCCTCCGACAACACCTTCATCAAATGTTAATCCAACACCAACAGCAACAATTCAAGAACCAACAAATGAAACAAATCAGCAACCACCATCAACAAATGTTGATACAACACCACAAACAGAAAAAACAAATCTACAAAACACAAACAACATATCACCAGTGATATCAAATGAATTTACTGACACTTCAGCAGCATCGATTCAAGAAACAACAAATGAAACACCTAAGCAATCACCTGAGATACAAGAAAAAGCAGCAGACGAGGATGGAAAAAAGAGAAAAAGAACAGAAACTGAATCTCCGGGGACAACAACAAGAGGATCTGCGAAAAAACAACAATTAGAGAAGAAGGGAAAAGAGCCTCTTAAGAAAAGGAAGAGGGTTGAAAAACCTAAAAATAAAGCAGAGGAAAGGAAGAAGATGGATAAAAAAGGAAAGAAGAAGGTAGAAGATGATGATGAAGATTATGAGATTGAAGAGCCACAAGATAAAAGTGTTAAAAAGAAAAAAATTGAAAGGCAATTCAAATCATTAAGGGCAAAAACTACAGTTAAACCACTATACGAAGCGACAAAAACTTTAACGCCCGAAAGGAAAACAAAGATAAGAGAGATGGGGTTTGGAACTCTTGAATGACTTTTCCATTTGAGAAGATACCTAGGAAGTTACCATACTTTGTTGTAAAAAATCTAGATACAAAAAAATGAAAGTTACGTTCCCAAGTGGGTCTGAACTCAAAATCACACCAAAAAAGATCTAGGAAGTGCTAGGAATCCCTATGGGAAAAAACAAACTCGAGTCTGATTCTCCAAGGGAGTACGATGACGAATTCCTAAAGGCTTTCAAGGAACAGTTTCATGGCAAGAAGTACATAACAATATCTGATCTATCCAAGCAGATTCAAAGAACAACAAACACAGACTTCATGTTCCAAATGAATTACCTGATGCTATTCTCAAACTGCATGATCCACTGCGATAATAGCTCAAGGCTGATATACTATGTGATAAAGAACATCAAGTCTACAGATATCATCAATGATTTTGACTGGTGCAAGTTCATATGGGATCATATAAAAACAAGCAAGACTAATTGGGACGACAGGACACTCGAAAACTGGTACTATAGGCCAAACACAGTTTTAATGGTAAAGTTAAACTTCCCCTTTTGAATATCAAATTAAATAAAAAAATACTGAAACATATTTTAATTCATTGTGTATTTGATTTAATAACAGCTCATTTACTTGCATTATACAAAAATTGATGGTATGGTGATGATGCAACGTAAATGGCCTGCATTAAGGAATTGGACCAGCCAGGATGCTGTGGATAGAGAGAATTTTGAGATGTCTAAAGGTCGTATTGGATTGGTGGAAGTTATTGAAGATGATGATAATGAAGATGAGAATGAAAAAGACGCTGAAAAACGGAAACTGAGAGAGGTCAGTTAGTTGTAAAAAATATCTTTATTAACTCAAAAATACTTGATATATCACCAGTGATAAATGCTTATATCACTAATTATATGCTTATAGAGATGGTACCATGCTTATATTTTTTTTGGTATAATATATGATAATAGAAGAAAGTAATTTGTAAAAATTAAGTTTTAATTTATAGGGAGAATTGAATATATACCCAATAAAACTTGAATATTTGAATATATACCCAAAATACAAGTTTTCAATACATGATGTACAATGCAAGTTAAGCATGTTTTGGTTATATATGCAAATATGCAATTTTTAATGGGGATATATGCAATTACCCTAAAAACAGTAATATATATGATATATCACCAGAGATAATGAATAGAGATACTACTATGTATGATATATCACCAGAGATAAATTCTTATATTGTTTTTTCTATATATTTAAAAAACAGTTAGTCTATGAGACAATAGAAAAAAAGTTTCAAAATGTATTGAAAGAGAAAACGGAGCTTGAGCATTTGTTGAAAGAGTATACGGAGATGGATGAACTATTCAGTGGAGATGAAAGGTTAACATTATATGTTAAAAAGTTCAAAGAAGAGTTCACAAAAGGTTTCCGTAAAGATGAAGAAAGAGCAGGAACTAGTGGTGTTGGTAATGGTGATGGTAATGAGGATGGTGCTGATAATAATGAGGTGGATATTGAAGAAGAGAATGAACCTACTGAAATGGGAATAGATGATGAAATATCGGTAAAAGAAGCTGCAGAAGAAAAAGAAGCCGACAAAGCCAGCGAAATGAGACAAGCTGCTGAAAAGGAAGCTGCTGAGAAAGAAGCTGCTGAAAAGGAAGCTGCTGCAAAGGAGAAAGAAGAAGCTGAAAAGATAGCAGCAGCAAAGAAGAAGGAACAAGCTGAAAAGCTAGCAGCAGCAAAGAAGGAGAAAGCCAAAAAGCTAGCAGCAGCAAAGAAGGAACAAGCTAAAAAGCTAGCAGCAGCAAAGAAGAAGGAAGAAGCCGAAAAGCTAGCAGCAGCAAACAAAGAACAAGCTGAAAAGCTAGCAGCTACAAAGAAGAAGGAAGAAGCCGAAAAGCTAGCAGCAACAAAGAAGAAACAAGCTGAAAAGCTAGCAGCTACAAAGAAGAAAGAAGAAGCTGAAAAGAAAGCAGCAACTGAAAAGGAAAAAGCTGAAAAGGAAGTTGCTTCAAAGAAGAAAGAAGCAGCTGAAAAGAAAGCAGCTGATGAAAAAGAAAAAGCTGAAAAGGAAGCTGCTGCTAAAAAAGAAAAAGCTAAAAAGAAAGCTGGTGTAGAGGAGAAGGAAGAAACTGAAAAGAAAAAAATCATTAAAGGAAGCAGCTAAAAAGAAAGATGTTGGCACTGCCCAGACAGGTCAGGACTGGTAAAAAAAACAGTTTACAACATTTTTATTATTATGTAATGATGTATTATCTAAATTGAAAAAATTATAGGAACAGAAGAATCAAAGGCTACAACAGTTTCTAATACTTTTGAAAGCCCAAAAGTTCAAGAAAAGATTTTTAGAAAAGGTCAAGAAAGTGCGGACAAAAACAGCAAAGATGAACCAAAAAACAAAGGAAAAAGGATAACAAAACCATCAATTTATTTGAAATCACCATTCATGAATAAGATGGTAAAAACACAAGAAAAATTAGATAAAGATGAAATTCTTTGTGCGAGAAGCATATTCTGCATGCAAGGAGATATCAGGTAAAAAGTTTACTTTTTATTGAATTTTTTTTAAATATATGCTACCTGTCGCTCATAGTATGTTAAAAAAATAACAAAATGATAGCCAAAATCACAAGAGATATATTACAATTATCAATAACTGTTGTATATAAAATATAACACGTAATCATTTCAGATTCTTTTTTGCAGGGAAGTTGTATTTGATGACGGCAAAGGAACAATTGCTAATAGAAAAGAAATACAATCACTTGCAACTGGCATTATGATCCAAAAAAAGATAATCGACACTTTTGTTACAGTGTTAAATTACGAGAAAAGGATCAAATATGGTGGAAAGGATAAGAGGAGGCATTACTTTCCTACCAATGTTGTGGTAAGTTTGTTTCAGTTTTGAAATATAATAGAAAAAATATATCCAAGTTTTCTATTTTAAATAACAAAAAATTTAATCCTTTTTTATTTCGTTTAACATATTGTCATAAAACAGACAGCGCATTTGTTGAACAAAGAAAAGGATGAAGCAAAGGAGTATGTGTCTTTTGAAAATATGATCAACAATCAAATGAATACTTCATAATCAAAAAAGAAGATGAAAGACGTAAGCTATGCATTCTTCTCGGTAGTTGCTGAGGGTCAATATTATGTCATAGTTTTCAACCTTTTGAAAGCTAATGCAGAAATATTGGACAATGAAAAAGATTGCAATTACAATAAGTACCAAGAGGTCTTTGATTCAGTGGTAAGCAATTTCTGAATACATATTGAATATTGTTATTTAATATATAGAGTAATATCCCAAGAGATAATATATAGTATTAATGTTTTTTGCAGAAAGCTTTATTCCTCAAATACTTGAAAAAACATCAGCATCCATGTGTCGACAAACTCACAAAAGAAAAACCTGCCAAAGTCTTGAAATTGAAGTGGAGAACTGAGAAAAACAAAATCGACAGCGGCTTATACACAATGATGCACATGGAATTGTATCAAGGAGAGTCAGCAACAAAATGGAAGACTGACATTGTTGAGGAAAACAACAGAGACTACCTTAAACAAATGACAAACATAAGGATGAGATACACAACAAAAATTCTGATGCATGAAATGAATACAAAAAGAGGTTTGATGTCAGAATATGCAAACAAGTTTGGCGAAGACAACAAGGAAGAAGAAAAGGTTAAGAAGATGGTGAGATGCAATCAAAAAAAGGAATTGATGATGTGTTGAAGATGGTTGGTCGAATATCACAATCTTTTACGATTTCCAAAAGTTTTTATCTAGTTTTATTTAGTTTCTTAATTTGTAAAGTTAAAATGTTGGTGTAGTTTGTTTTAAAGGGTTTTTAATTTCGATAGGGTAAGATGAATGAAGTCATGAAATTTTCTTAACGAGGAATATAAAATAAATGACGAATAACGGACCTAATTACGCAAACCCATTGATAAAAAGGGAAGATGAAATAATGGAGATCGGATTATGACCTGAAAAACACGGGGTTTTATAATCTGCGCCTTTAGGTCTTTTGCGTTAGACACTTGGGTCATTTGGTATTTAAGGGGTGTTTACCCTTTTAAGCTACCAGCCCTTTTGGGCTTATTTCCAGCTTATTGAGATAAGCTGGTAGACTTTTTTTTTATTTTTCTTAAGTTTTTAACTGTTCAAAGTATTTTCTTTGAATTTTTCAGATTTTTATAAATTAATTTAATATTTTTTTATAATATTTTTTGATTAAAACTATTTTTAATTCATAATAAATAAAATAAAAGTCAAAAAAATATAATTTTTTTTTCTAAAATTATTTTTAATCATTTAGGACTTTTATAAATTAAATTTGCATTTCTAAGGTTAAATTTTGATGTTTTAGGTTTTTAGGTTGCGTTGTTAAAATCTCATTAACGTTTTTTGTGCTTAATTCGTGTTTGCTTTAATTATTGCTTGCCTTTGTCTGTTTTTTTTTGCATTATATTTGTAGAAATTAGAAACCAAAATCAAAATCTTAATCTATTCAAAATCTCGATCACAAACTTTAACACGAAGTTCAATTCACGCCTCGTTGGGATACGACTCGGGAGGTTTTTAATTTTACTATGGTTAAAAGTAATTTTCTTAAAAACCTTACAGAATACTTACTTCTCTTACTATTATTTGATATCTTGGCTATTAGTTATATATTAAATATATATTAAGTATTTATTATATATACATTAAGCTTAAGTCATATCATAGATAGAAAGAAATAAAAAGACCACCTTCAAGTAGTAGATCTAGAAGAGGTAATTGAGGTTGATGTGGTCTAGGGTGAGAAAGTACAGCTATTGGAACAATCACTTGGTCTTGCTGAGATTGGATAACTGGATTCTACTCATCAATTAATGCTAACTGCAGACTTCCTGCTCCTGGTTGCTTCATTGAACTACAACACTCACACCATTAAAAACCAACAAACAAGATAGATACTACTTGTTTATACTATGAGTAAGATAAGGAATACTACATGGTATTACCTGTTGTTCATAGTGATTTTTATGTCTGAACAAGCCGGCTTTTAGATTTGATTATCTGAACATGGGTCCTCTCTCATTTTATAAAGGGAAAGTCGCAATTCTAAAATCTGAGATGTCGTCACTATTTATAGACAATTTGTGATGGAGTGAATGAATTTGTGTGGATTTTTGTTTAGTTGTGGTTTGGTGTTGGTTATTTTTGTTTAGATCAAGTTCTGGGTTTGAAGAAATTTTGTGATGATTTTTTGTTGTGTCTTAGGAGTTTTGTGAGTACATATCAGTATCGATTGGGTTGTGATTGATTTTTTGTTATATGTTGATTTGACATTCTCACGTGATCAAAATATATAAAATGCATATGAAGATCTAGGTTTTTTTACTAGTGAGGAGGGTGAGATGGTGGTGATTGAGATGGTTGTTGTGATGGAATAAAGGGTTAAAGGGTTAAAAATGTTAAAATTTAAATTATATGTGTTAAATATAACATTGGAAAAAAAATAAAACTAATTAGGTGTATCAAAATCATGTCACGTCAAATGATTTGTTAAATAGTGCCACAATAGAGAGTTTAGTAAGAGATTTGCATTCTTTAAGAAAAATAATACATGAATTTTTAGAAAAAAAGAACATGTAAACTTCGATGCTTTTTTCAAATCATTTGCCCTAAAAACAACAACCATATAAATAATGATGGTCACTTCATCAAAGTAAAATAATTTAGAAGTTTTTTGGCCTATTAGTAACACTTTACTTGACTTCGATCTTGTTCGACTCATTTATTTAATGGCTAACTTTGTATATTTTTAAATTTAACCCGTTGGTTATAATTTGTTTTTATGGTTCACCCACTATAGGTAAATTAATTAAAAAATTTAACGGTGAGAGTGCATGTGTCAATAGTACCAAATGTGTTTTTTGCAATGTTTTAAAACCTATTTTTTTAATTGACTTGGTTTATTAGTCGGTTCAACTAGTTGAACCATTGGGTCAAACTGGTTCTATACATATATACATATATTTTTTTCATATATCTAATATATAGTGTTGTATTTTTTTTTTGAACGGCAACTTTATTAGAACAAAACACTAGCAAGGAGCTAGAGACAAAATTACAAAGAAATCAAATAGGGATGTTGCAACCAACTAACTCAACTAAAGTTACTTTTACATCTAGAACGACACCATGTGAAAGAACGCGACACTATATCATCAAAAAGAACATCTTTGCGGGGGACGAGAGACGAGAAGAGGACCTGATTTCGAAACCTCCAAATACTCACTTTTATGATAAAAACTTGTACACTTACTTTTGATAAATGTGATATAATATGTTATGTGAAATAACTTTTAATAAATCGTAATGCAGATAAGCCTAAATCAAAAAGACAGAAACAATTGCCACAATATGATTGTAAGAAACAATTTAATCAAAAGATGGTAGTAAATGAAGAATGGTTGGCTGGAAACGACGAATATATAGAAAGGAAAGTGCTAAAGGAAATGAAACTGAAAAGAAAACGTGAAGAAAAAAAATCACCTGGTAGATGGACAAGAGGTGATGAAGCAAAAGACTTGGCCGAGAAACATAAAAAGATAAAAAAAAACAGCAGCAAGATACAGAAAGTTCAAGAAAAAATGAGGATAAAGGAAAAGAAAAAGTAATTAATGTTGAAGAAGATGCTGAACGAAAAAGGAAAATTAAGGGAAAAGGAAAAGAAAAAGTGGTTGATGTTGAAGAAGATGCTGAACGAAAAAGGAAAGTTAAGGTTAAAGGAAAAGAAAAATTGGTTGATTCTGAAGAAGGAAGTGAAAAGAATAAAAGGATTAATAAACAAAAACATAACAGTATGTTAAAGGGTAGAGCAACAGTTAGACAACTGTTTGAAGCAATGCGTGGATTAAGTCCAAAAAGGAAGAAGGTAATAGGGAAATGGGATTCGGAGACTTAATTGAATTTCCAATATTTGAAATACCAACCAAATTGGCGTTCTATGTCGTTGACATTTTGAATACAACAAACATGACGTTAGAGTGTCTAATGGGAGACATAGAAATAACTCCAAAAATAGTAAAACATGTTTTTGGACTGCCAATGGGGAGAAGGAGACTGGAAAGAGAAGGCCAGAGAGAGTACGACGATCCATTCTTGTTACAGTGGAAAGACCAGTTCAGAAATGTCAACAAGCTCACAATAAAAGCGTTATCAGATGTAATCATTCAAACAAAAAACTCTGATTATATGTTCAGGATGAACATTTTGACATTAATTGCAAACACGTTGGGAAGTTGTGAAAATAGCTCGACTGTGAATTTCATAGTATTAAAGAATGTTTTTGAAGGAGATGATGTCAGTGATATTGACTGGTGTTCATACATCATTGAATGTGCAAGTGTGTCTAAGCTTGATTGGGCAACAAAATTGAAAAAAAGGACGTTGTGTATTATGGGCCAGTGATGTTCTTGATGGTAAGTTATGGATTTGAATTATTTTTACTTTTATGCTTAAAATAACAGTTTTAATCTGATGAGTATTCTATTAATATAATAAATGTTTGATGAAACAGCTCACATATGTTGAGTCCCAAAACTCTAGATCTACTACCTTAGGTTATAAGGTTGTTATTATTACCTTGATAATCACAAGATAATAATGTGAGAAACTTTGTTGAAGTGTTTCACCAAAGGTTATGCGGAATCTAACCTTTAGTGTTTAAGAAGAATAACAATGGTAATGGAATGGAACAGTGAATAACCAACAAGCCTTAATATTATTGATTGAATAATACGAGTACTCAAAAGTACTAGGGTTTACAAAACCTTAAAGCTATGAGAAAGTCTATGGAGGATCTATGTAAGTGATGTATATCTTTTTCTAAACTAAGAACTCCTTTTATAGACAAATGGTCCTGTACATGATAAGACCTAACTAGATCTCCTAAATCACAGGGATAATCAGAGTACATTATATATATAACAATAACGCGTATTTGACTATGTGTAGATCTTATCTTCATGCTGCAATGGAAAGTCTTCAACCAGTGAAAACCTTGCAGTGGGAAAATATACTAATAGTGGGAAGTTCTTCTAACAGTTGAACCATTCCAACAACAGTGGGATCCCTTCGCATTTTATCCCAACAATCTCCCCTAAACTTGATACTTCCACCTACATATCAAGTCTCCAAAATAAAATGATTTCCTTGGTGGAGTCAGGAGCTTCAAACCTCTATACTTCTTGATCTGTCCTCTAATTAGGTTGATCTCTGAATCACATCTTCATTAATTCACTTACTTCACACTTGTATCAACAACTTCTTAGTGTAGTCCTTTTTTAAAAGATAACTCAACATCATCAAGCAAGTAGATAATCATTCCTTCCATTGACAAGCAGTGTACTTTACATGATTTATACATCTTCCAACTCTTAATATGAGCTTCAAACTGCCATAGTAGATTAGTGTCAACAAACATGACCTTTAAAGGCCAAAACAGACATTTTTTCCAGGTCCCTCTTTGGGAGTTCTGTCTTGAACATATCTTTATACTAGTTCCATAGTGTCACCATTCATCTCAGTCAAAATCCTTAGCATAGACCTCAAAGTAATGATATAACCCTTAGTGCTGTCTAACTCTGAATACTTATACCTCCCTTAGCTTGTCCTTGAAACATTTTCCAATCACCATATTGGTACCTTGACAACTGAAGGAGTAATATTCACTGACGTCTTTCCCTAACAGCACTTGCCCATTGTTGAAGAATTGATAATCACATCCTGAATTATCACTTTCTTGTTATTCTTGTAGCTGAAAATCATCACTTGTCTTCACCTTTTGCCTTGACTTTCTCTAATAGGATTCCTTACCTCTTGAACTTTTCACTTTCCATTCTTGTAATCCAAAGGCCAACATCTTGTACTGCTTTCCCAAACTGGAATAAACCTTTTCTTCTGACTGAAAAAGGTCATCCTATGAGGTCTTTTGTCTTCCATCCAGCATGGCTTCTTAAGACAGATGTGTAAAATTTTCTTTTTCTAGATTTTGATGCCAACCTTTGTTGCTGAGCTTGGTATTTCTTGATTCTAGCAAAATCTTTCTGATAGTTAATGAGTTCATGTATTAACTCATTCTTCTCTCAATGGGCAATTCATTTTCAGCTTCCTCATATTCTGCCATATGTTTGTTAATCATCACATTACTCCTGTCAAGCTCATTAATCATTTGTCTAAGATCTTCTTCAGCATGAATTCTGACAATCTCTGCATCTCTTTCAATCTGTTCTCTTATGCTTTGATCTTCATGAACAAATTCTTCTTGTAATTCTCTAGCCAATTGTAAACTCATTTGTTCTTGAACTTTAGCTTTAGCAGGCTTCTCTGGTTCTATCATAATCTCCTTCCCTTTCCTCTTGTCTTCCTCCCAGCTATGTAAGATCTAATAGGAAAGGATATGAAGACAGATGACACCTCTCTTGAAGCTCTTGGTCTTCTTGTATAAGGTGTTGTATCTCTGGCAGTGGTAAGAACTTCAGCAGTGGGATCTTTCTCACTAGCAGTGACAATAGCATTGGAAACATTTGAACTAACAGGGGGAACTTGATCTATTACTCTGTTCTTTGGCTTCCAAACCTAACATGCTGAAGCCTTAACAACATTATGTACTACTTTTGGCTTAGCAGCATTAATTGTTTTTCTCCCAAACCTCATCAAAATAGCTTGTGGAATCATATTTCTTTTTGGAATAGGGTGAGTTATTCTTGTTGAATAGTGATGATTCACCCTCTTTAAGTTGTTCCATACTGGTTTAACCTGTTTAACATGTCTCTTGTGTTTACAGGTATACTGCAGGTGTTCAAAACTTCCACATACATAGCAGGCTTTCTTGATCATCACAAAGTCACTTCCTAGCTGTTGGGACTTCTGATTATTCCAGTTCCTTTGATTTCTCCTAGGCCTTTGTGACATGTACATTTCTGCATACTTCACAGTTGGTTTCCTAAACTTTTTAGTATTATTAACTTTAGAGACACTAGGATAACCAGTTTCTTTTACAAACTTGATCATAGGTTTTGATACAACATTACCAACTGATCCTCCTTGTTCAGAAATAGAAGTATTAAAATTGAATCTCTCAAAAATGAACTTGAGGAGTTAAAGAAGGAAAAAGAAAGCATAGATCATAAATTAGCAGTGGAAACATTTAAACTAACAGGGGGAACTTGTGGACTAGCAGTGGTAAAAAACTTCCTTTAAACCTCCACTAGCTAGGATATTTATAGCTCCCATAGAACTCAAAACATTTGCTAGATCTCCTGTACTCTCACTTCCTTTGTCAATACTCCTGCTACTATCTTTTTCAGCATCACCTTTAAACACATTAACCTCCCATTAATCTATTCCTCCCCTGTTTGGAGAAAAAAAAAAAGGATAAAAAAAAAAAAAAAAAAAAAAAAAAAAAAAAAACCTGAGGGTGCACGCACATGGTTAGGGCTACCATATGGGTGAGGTAATCTAGGAAGTGGTGATGATGGAAGTGCGGGTGCAACTAAACACCTAGCAAGGCGTTCCTTTGCAGAGGGTGGTGATAATGAGATGAGTGGTAAGGGTGGTGGTGTAGGTAAGGCAAGAAGTCTCTCGACCTCCTCCTCAGGTGGCAATAGTACAGGTGCCTCTGGTCGGATAGATATCCTAGCAGTGGTACGACATGCTGATGGTGATGGTGGTGTAGCCGCAGACTCATCGGTCTCAAACGGCTCTATCTCCTCAGAATGGGGGACATGATCAACAACATATGCAACAACAGAGTCGGCCGGAGCCAGATGCTCCTCCTCCTCCTCAGCCTCCTCCTCGTCAGAAGCCTCCTCTTCCTCAGAAGTCTCCTCCTCCTCCTCGTCGTCACCAGAGGAGTCATCATCATTGTCGTCACCTCCATCAGCTGGATAGTCTACTGGACCATCCTCAGAGTCCTCCTCGGGATCCTCCTCG
Source organism: Tanacetum coccineum (assembly GCA_026074375.1). Taxonomy (NCBI): domain Eukaryota; kingdom Viridiplantae; phylum Streptophyta; class Magnoliopsida; order Asterales; family Asteraceae; genus Tanacetum; species Tanacetum coccineum. The sequence goes on along the minus strand of BQNB010068675.1, from coordinate 16,970 downwards.
AGATCTGAGTCAGCAACGTAGTCTGGGGATAAGGCTATAGGTGAATCAGCAACAGCATACGGCTGATCCTCTATGGGAACCTCCTCATCAGATGGGGCCAAGTACTCGGGGTACTCTGGTTCTGGTACGTAATCTAGCGAGAGTGGTGCCTGCTCTGGCTCCTCAGGGCCAGGCACATAGTCTGGTGGTGCTGGTGCAGCCTCCGGCGAGTCGGCCTCCTAGAGTCTGAAGAAGTCTACAGCCCAAGCTAGCGGGTCCCCATGTGATGATATAGACGTATATGTAACCTCGGATGATGCTGAATCCGATGACATGACTGTATCTATAACACTCAAACAGAGTTTACATTAGTACATATATAAGACTGATGATAATATACTTAGTATATCATAAACAAGTATGAGAACCATGCAGTATCTAGTATAACCAAGTAATGCAACTTGATAGTGTATGTTATGTATGCATCTAGTACAGTTACTAATGTAAACAACTAGTATATGTATGTCTCGTGAAAACCTTTTGTATGATGCAATGTTTGAAAATGGTTATAGTCCAAGTAAAAACATTTGACCTAGTTCTCTATAACCTTGGCTCTGATACCACTCTGTAACACCCCCAAATTGGGTCGCAGCAGAATGATGTGTATTCGGAAGCGTTACATTACAGATCAATAGCACAAGATATGAGAACGACCTCTAAAAGAGTCGTTTAAAATACGATACATTGGATTTATTGAAATTGTTTAATACAAAGCACAACGGCTTAAATTGTTCAACACTTGATAACAAAGATTTTAGATCATAACAATATCCCATCATGTAATGACTCCAAATCTTTAATGCATGACTCCCAAAAGACTATCCCAATGTATCCTTAGCACCTCGTGCCTCATTGACCTGAGAAAAACATGCTTAAAACGTCAACATAAAGTTGGTGAATTCATAGGTTTATGTAAAATGTAATGTAGGACCGTAAGATTTTCCCCGTGATAATGCAACAGATGCAAACATCACAAAATGTAATTACGTTTCCCTAAGCTCATGACACCGAAGCTCGACATGTATGAATGCAATATAAATATTGCCACATTGCCCGTGATGATGTTCTAACCCGCAACATCCGTATCCGACATGGTATACATCCGTTGGTTCACTCCGTGACACCAGTGAGAGCTACTCACCCGGATGGGGATGTCAACCCCAAATAGATCTATTTATAACATTCGCGCTCACACAAAGTAATTGACAGTTCATGATAATGGGCTCTGAGGGTTATCGCTACTTAGGCAAACACGTAATCATGATAAAATGTACACTTACGTCCAATTTGTAAAACAAAGCATGTTTCTCACCCCAAAAGTTGTAAATCATTGATATAGTAAAACATGGGGCTATGAACTCACCTTAGCAGGTGTAGTGAATGAAATAAATCAAGTGAGTGAATCGACAAGCGAAGTCCGAATGCAACCTAATTAAACATAGGTCGTATGAATACTATGCACTTTAAATAACCAATGCCATACATAATTCTATATAGTTACATCACCACCTATAAGTGTTTGTTTAATTTATAAAATTAAACAATTTGATTTGCATTTGTAAAATAAATGTTCATAAATCCGTATTGTGAAAATGTTATAATTGCCCAACAATTATTCGTTTATGAAAAGTAATTGTTTTATCACTTTTAGATAATTATATTGTTGAAATGTTAAAAGTGTCGTAATTTACTCGTTTTACCTCCGTTTAATACGTTCTTTACGTGTATGGTTTCGTATTTGAAAAATAAAATCAATTATTACATTTATTATATTTATTTTTACTGTTGTGAACAGTAACAGTATGTATATATTTATAAAAATACTTTTTATAAATATTAATTGTTGAAATCGTATAAAAATCATATCTCATTCGTTTTAATTCGGTTTTTAGTGATTCTTTCGCTCACGTCTTCGTAATTAAAAACTTTAT
>BQNB010068675.1:0-10000 GCA_026074375.1 Tanacetum coccineum | reverse complement strand
ACATGGAGGAAGAGTATCATGGGGAAGTGTTGTCTTATGGTCGACATGAGGAGGTACCAGGAAAAAGAGACTGAGAGGGGAGAAAAGTTAATGCTATACCATAATAATGTAAATAATGAATTAACCACACACTAATGTGAATGTATCTATATTTATAATGACAAGAAATACAAGATAATACAACTCCTATATAATTGTGGAGTGATAGACTATATCAACTCCTATAATTGTGGAGTGATAAGTACAAATATATTTAGTCAATATTATCTAATAACTATAAACATGTGCAGGTTTAAGAAAGTAGCGGAGGTGTTAGATACTACGAATCTGATGATAAAGATAGAGATAAGAACTGACCTTTTATCTCCATATGTCACATATGAAGTTCGTTTAGTCTTCAAATTTTGTGATTTAAGGAAGGTTTCAAGTAAACCAACGTATGTTAACCTGAAGTACAAGAACGGGAGCGAAAACCTTACATGCATATTTTGCTAATCATGGAGAGACGACAAATGATGGCGGTTGAGTTGTTCCGATTCTTGAATACAGAGGAAAATGGCCACTTTAACGTTTTTTACTTGAGAGCTTTCAACATGCTATTGTGGAGATGAGGCAATCTATGTTGAAGGCATTGAATTTCGAGCATTTCACAATGCAAGTTTGCAGATAATCTTAATTATTATAATTTTTGTGGATGCACCGGTTTTTAATATTGTCTTAGAATTTTTCTAAACAGGAAACCGAACAGAAAAATGATATCCAACAGGTCAAGGAATTAGACATGAATGTAGATCAGGTGCAACAATTTCTGACTTATGAGGAGGGTGAAAAGGTCTAATTTACCTGTAACAAAATTAACTCTAAGTTTTCTTATGGTTTCTATAACAATTTATCTTTAAACCTTAAACCTTTGTTGAACAGTTGTTCTCGTTAACTGAAGTGAACGGTAAAACACATCTTATGCTTCCAGCAAAGGCAGCTCTACACGACTTTACTAATGACAAGCTTTTCACTTCAAAATCATCAGCTGAGTCAAGGTTTGCGAATTTGCACTCTCCATTTATGGAATTTTACCACATGCTCATAATATACCGATTTTGATAACTGAACGCATTTTGTTGTGTTGTCTAATAACATACCAAGGATGAGTCAAAATATAGTTGACAAAAGTTCCAATATAAGGATGTGGCACTATGTCTTCGAGTTGTACTTTGTCTATAAGAATTAAGAAGTAATAACATGATATGTTGTATACGCAGATTTCACGAGGTGATTGAGCTTCTACCCCAGCAAGTATTCCGTATCAATTGCGCGATCAAAAGCCATATGTTGTCATCAGATACAGAATATGTGTTTACTTTTTGTTCAAGCTTTCCTGAAACAATGGCCGGGTTGCATTGACCGTGTGAAAGTACAGCTAACTCCAAAGAAAAACTGAAGAGGCTGCAATTATTTACCTCATACCCCCAAGCCCATGGAATATACATGATTTTATCAGGATTCCAAGACAAAGGACAGATGGATTGATGGAGGTTGAAGTGTGGAAGTTCAACTCAACACATGATCTGAAAAATAATTGTCTTCCTATGAGTTTAAGATTGACAAGTTATGAAGGAACTATGTCCGGTCTTATTGTATGTGGCCTCGAGTTTCGGCCAGTTTAAGAATATCTTATGAGAATTTTTCCCTGCCATATTGTGTTCCTAATTAATATTCATTTTTTCTCTGGGTAACGGCAAAATGCTCTTGTATGTATGTGTCACTTCAATAGTTACAGGTCCTTTACCATTATAAGATTATGTTCTGTGATGGAGTGGGATACCTCAAGAAATTGTCATACCGATAACCGATAACCAATAACTATGTAAGCAGAAAAATAAAACACCACACCAACATTCGATGGTTCGACCCCTCAAGACTAATAGATGAAAACTGCCTATTGAATACTGATTCTAAATTTCAAGTCCGAAAACCCTCAACTTCTGGAAATAAGTTTAAAGATTGAACAAACGAAAAACACGAACACATTCCAACAATTTAGCAGTTATAATTGATATGCATAATGTCAATACATAGAAACAAGGGTACGTATACCGTCATACAGATACAGATAGCCTTAGTTCGTGAACAGCTCATGCCTGCCCCGGGTGGCAGCAGTGTGGCAGCTAACGGCGATGTACAGATACAAATATTTTTTTCTCATTATCTTCAATGAACATATAACTATAATACATGAACTTGAAGCAAGCTACTTCAAAGATCAATAAGAACAAAACTGTGGAACCACTACAAATTAAGATGAAACTGACCGCGTTATGAAAGACGTCTAGCCATCGTCCCCGAGCTAGTGCTTCCGTTCATGAAAAAAACCGAAACCCATGCAACAAGTAAGTGAACTAAATAACAATATGGCTCGGTTTAAATAACCAAAAGGTTGTTCCCACAAGCTTCTAACTCGAATATTTAAGAACTGTGTTAGTCGCGCATATTGGGCAGATGTGATAATACAAGGGTAACTTAGGTAAAGTGACCTAAAACCTACAAATATAGTGGCCAATGCTAAATATGTCTCTTGCCTAAGCAAATGTGAAGAGGGTTTTTGTTAGGGGTGAGCAAAAAAACCGAAAAAACCAAAAAAACCGAACACCGAAACCGAACCGAACCGAACTAATAACCGAACCGAATTCGCCAAAACCGAACCGAACCGAACTACTAATTCGGTTATCGGGTTGGATATGGGTTTGGCACTCCGAACCGAAAACCGAACCGAAAACCGAATTCATATAAATATATATATTTTTTATATATTTATATATATAAATACTATTAAAATGTTATCGTAATATAAAAAAAACACTTTTTATTTTAATAATAATTTTTTGTTTTATTAAAAATCTATGTAATTATTAAATTTTTTTTTAAAATTAGTGAAATTCGGGTTATTCGGGTCAACCCGAGAACCGAACCGAATTCGAATTCGGTTTTCGGTTCGGTTCGGTTGAATTCTAGTTCGGTTCGGTTCGGTTTTCGGGTTGACCCAATTTTTTTTTTATAACCGAACTAACCGAATAACCCGATAACCAAACCGATCAACACCCCTAGTGTTTGTTTCGGTTTATACGTGGGCTTCTAAGCTTATTTTATTTGGGCTTATATAACATAAGTCCTAATTTTCTGGCTTGTATTGGGACATATGGGCTTATATAAGTTTATCGTATCGTACTAAACTTATATAAGTCCATAAGTCTCAAAAAAAGACGGAAAATTGAGGCTTATGTTATATAAGCCAAAAGCAAATAAGCTTATAAGCCCACATATAAGCCCAAACAAACACCCCTTTAGTATGCCATCGGAAACCATATTTGTTAGGGATACTTAACATTCAAGATTTTCATGATTCCTAGCACCTGAACGAAAAGATACCTCAAGTAAAATAATTTGTTTATACAACAAAAGTTACACTTGTAAATTTATTAGTTTACAACATGGAATCTATAATACATGAACCTCGAATGATTAATCTCACAATATGAGATTGAACATATAAATGGAATTCTTTAGTTTAACTTAATGATTCGTTATGTGCATCAAATTGTGTATGAGGTTAGTTGTATTATTTGCATAAGAGCAAGATGGTTTGACAACATTAGTATCTAAGTGAAGATCATTAGATAACTGTTAAAAGGAAACATTATAATGAAAGATGTTTGGATTAGAAAATTCATTCATGGGCTTAGAGTCGTCCCTAGTAATGAAGAAACTATGGACATATGTTGCGATAATTATGGCGCAATTATCATAGTCCATGAACCAAGAATTCAGGTAGGATCCAAACATTACCAAAGAAATGTTCATCGTTTACGGATTTTAGCATAATGATGTTTGTATACACTAGTGCTTGTTTTAATTGAGGTGATCCTTAATCCTAATCATTACATCTATTTTCTTAATTGACAACTCTGTTGACTACACATGCTCAACTGAGAGCATAATTGTATAATACAGTTTGAGAAGGTGTTGAGATGACTGTCTCTAATAGGTGTTTTGTTGATGTCATACACCTCATGGTATGTAGTGTTTCAATACTTGTACTTGAGTGCACACGTAAAAAATGACAATCATCGTATTATTCAAACCTTTCACTTTTTTGTGAATTTTTGAAATAAGTATTCTCAAAGTTACACAAGATCATAATCTACTTGACTTGTTCATGGAACCTATGGTTTATCAACAAGTGCGATCGTCATGACTAAAGGCATAAGTATTCAACTAGATCGTCATGCATTGATTAATTTAGTATCTGGATAATGGAACTGTAAGCAGTTCTATTAAATAATAAATTGATATATCAAGTATTATCGTCTTCATTAAATACTAATTGTGTTCTATATTTGCATCTATAAATACATGAATACATTAATTTATTGATTACTCTAAAGTTGTCCATTGTCGGTCAACAATATGGGAGGATTGTTGAATTAAGACAAATGTGAGCGATTTGTAATATTCCTAGAATATTAAAGGATATGTCCATAAAACTCATATGTTATTCATATGTTATGAATATTGGACTACCCCAACCAGTGAGAATTTACTTTGTGGATCGGCGTCATTAAGTGAATTTCACAAGTGGTAACATTTTACTCGTCCTCTGACTTGAGATGCAAGTAGGTCTTGCATGTGTGGATGACATTTCTTGATCGTAGTTAAACACTATGTTGAATAAGGTAGTTATAAATACTATTTTTAGACATGTTTGTAAAGTACATGAATGACACAAGCAATCAAAATAGGATTTGTTTCATCCACGCGTTATTGGAGTTAGATACTACTAGACCCCACGATGAATTGATCAGATGTTTATGTAGCCGCACCCAAATGTAAGTAAGATGAATCTTGATTAGTTTGGTAATCTTCTTCAATGCCTGTATCAAGAAACAAAATCGTTAAATAATGGGATGCCTTTGATCCATATCCATTGTTAAAGAAAGTATCTGAAACAAAAGGATGATTAAGAATAAATCATTAACTGGGACGTTTACAAAACTACACTACGGTATTTCTGAGAGCATTGACGTGTTTCTATACTCTAACATTTGCTTGTATATTCATTTATGATTATGACATTTGCAAGTGGGAGCTATTGAGATATGCTCATATCATAATAAATAATTATACGACCGGAGATACGTGAGCTTATTGGGTCACACGCATATACACCGAGATACTTAATATTTTAATTAATATATTTATAATATATATATATTAATTAAGTATTCATTTTACGATATTACTTAACGGTCGTTAATTAGTCCGTTGACGAGTAATTAACGTTATGCCTTTTAATTAATGTGTAATTGACATATTAATTAATCTAGTCCAAAAATCCATATGGAATGTCCATATAGTGGTGTCGGATGATCGACACAGGCAAAAGAAAAGGAAACAAAGTGCTTAACTTGTTCACAAAGCAATTGTATTTGATTATTGTTAGCCTAAATACAAGGCATTTGAAAACACACGGTGAATCTTTTTCTCTTCTTCTTTTCCTCTAAAATTGATCGGCATTATCCCTTATTTGGGTTTTATTGTCGATTTTATACTTAAGAACAAGAAGTAAGGTTTTGTCCGCGTAACCGTGAACTAGAACTAGCATTTCGGTAGCGTTGTTAACCTGTAGTGCGGACTAATTCCATAGAGGATACTTACTTTAGTATCTCTTATTGTTTTGTGGGTTTTGATTAAGAAGAAAAGGTGTTCTTTAAGCTTCGTTGATCACTCGATTCGTTACAAGAGGTAAGTAACGTTTATTTGTTTATATTAACCTATGTGTGTCATACGAGATCCCTTTGAGATGATATTCCACTGCGTGACTTATATGTGATATTATACGTAAAATTCCAACAAAACCGGTGCCAATACCTCCTCCCCCTTGAGCCAAACGAAATGTGAAGAATTTGGCTTGTGCCAAATAAAAGTTGTGTTTTTGTTAACTGATTTTTGTGTCGATGGTTTGTGTTTTAATACTGGGGTCTTAAAAATGAGGTTTTGTCTTGAGTGAATAATGATGATGTTTTTGGGTGTATGAGTGAAAAAGAAGTAAAAGAAAAAATATGAGGTGACACATATATATTGGCTTGAGGGACTGCATGCACCGTTTGCTCTACACTGCGTTCCCGAATTATATTTTTGAAAAAAGAGAAAAGAAGTGAGAGAAAATTAAAATAAATTCATGTTCCCGAGTTTTATTAAGGGGAGAAGAGAAAAGAGACGGAGAGAAAATTTGATTCATTTTCTCTCTAAAATCTTCTTCCCAAAAGTGGGATGACATGGAAAGAAAGTAAATAAGAAAACTTATAATTAATAAAATGACTTAAATGCCTTAACATATAAAATAATTTTTTTATACAACAAAGGTTAGACTTGTAAATTTATTAGTTTTTTTTTCTTTTCTCTCTAACTCCGAAACTAACTTGGGAATCTCCTTTTATTTTCTGCCAATTTTTATCACTTCTCTTCTCTTCTTTTATTTAAAAAATTGAGAACAGAGCGTGAAGTATTTGACGTGATCACGAAGTCGTGATGATTAGTTGAACCCAGGGCCGGCCCTAGTTATGGGCAGTGTGGGCGACGGCCCAGGGCATCGGACGAGCAGGGGCATCATTTTATGGTGTTGTATATATATTCTATTTGATAATCTTATGTTCTAACCTCAAAAAAAAATGGTGGTCTTGGTGTCTCTAGTTTTTTTGCACATAATCGCGCTCTCCTTTTCAAGTGGGTTTGGAAATTTCTAACTGATGGTTTGTCTTTGTGGACTCGTTTTATTAAAGTCATCTTTGGTAACAAAGGAGCTTTAGATACTCATAAGTTGATTCCTAAAAGATCTATCTCCATGAGGCCAGACGTAATTCTTGCTAATTCATATTCAGCTTCAAAGTAAAGTTTTAAATCTTATTGTGTTCATTCAAAAAAAGTTGGGCAACGGTAAGAATACTTGCTTTTTTTGGATTATTCTTTGGTTAGGAGAGGTTGCGTTAAGGTTCTTATAAAGGTTATATGCTTTAAGATCTGTGTAAATCTATAGTGTGGCCGAGAAAATGGTCAATCCTTCTTGGTCTCATTCATTTCGTAGGATGCCAAGATGTGGTGTGGAGCAGGAAAATAATGTTACTTGTGCTTGAAATTTGCTGACTTGTGCTCCCAAATATATCAAATAGATAGAGTTGGTCTAGAAGTCACACAAGAGTTTTCGGTTAAATTCCTCTACAATCTTAATTGATAATACAATCTTGCTGAAAGCTTGAAGTGTTCCAACTATATTGCATTAGAGTCGTTCCCAATCAAGTAAAATGATCATAGCTTGGGAGGGTTGCTTGGATAAATTACCTACAAGAGCTAATCTTTTCGCTTAGAGGAATGGATATTCCAACATTGTTGTCCCCCTTTGTAATTCGGCTGTGAATCCACTTCTCCATAACTTTTTCCGCTTGTCCCTTTGTGCTCGCCAAGTTTGGAGAAAATTTATTGATTTGGTGGAACATGAAGAAGTGGCTTTTAATTCCTATAACGAGTGGCTCATCTGGATTGTCAATAATCGTTTACATAAGCAATTGAAGGTGTTCCTCTTAGAAGGTATTTTGTTACGGTGATGTGGTGGTTAATTTGGCGCTATCAAAATCAATTGCTCTATGGTAATTCCTCAACCAAGACGTTCTCTCTTAATTTCAGATGATGTAGTTCAATTTTCTTATACGTGGCTCTATCGAACCCCGACCCCCTTTTAAAGTGTAATTTAATTTGTGTTCAATTTGTTACAAACCCTAATTTGTTATCTGTAATCTTTTCTAGCTTCATTGCTAGTATTTTTAATAAAAATCTGCTGTTCAAAAAAAAACTCGTGTATGCCCTGTTGTTTTTTGCTTTTTTTCATAGAAAAAATGAGATGGAGAGAGAGACTTATTACGCTGCGTTTTCGAGTTATAAAAAGAGGAAAAGAAAAGAAGTGATGAGGCAAAGAAAAGAAAAGAAAATAAAAGAAAGAACACGGTTTTATAAAATCAGTGTTCTTAAGATGGAAGGAAAAGAAAAGACAGTTATCCTATTTTATGTTCTTGAGTTGTGTTGAAAGGAAAAGAGAAAGACATTTTTACAATTATGCCCTTTCATGCATAAGTACAAATGAATAGGGTTTCGCAGGGGCGGTCGGTCGTTTAGATTGGAAGATTAAAACTAACCGTCGAGGGCTTGTAATTAATTTTACTATTCCGTTCCGAATCCGTACTAAGGCGGTAACCGGACACCCCTATCTTATTTCTTTGTAATGTCTTTCTAGCTCCTTGCTAGTTTTTTTTAATAAAGTTGCCGTTCAAAAAAAATTTGTTACGTGATGTGGTGGTTAATTTGGCGCTTCAGATTTCAATTGCTCTTTAGGAATTCTCAACTAAGACGTGCTCTCTTATTCGATGATGTAGTTCAATTTTCTTATACGTGGTGCTCTAGTCGATCTAAGTGTAATGTTAATTGGGTCAATTGGTTACAAAACCCTAATTTTGTTATCTTGTAATCTTTTCTAGCTTCTTGCTAGTATTTTAATAAAAATCTGCTGTTCAAAAAAAAATCTCGTGTTGCCTGTGTTTTTTGCTTTTTTTCATAGAAGAAAATGAGATGGAGAAGATGACTTTTACGCTGCGTTTTCGAGTTTTTAAAAAGAGGAAAAGAAAAGAAGTGATAGGCAAAGAAAAGAAATGAAAAGAAAAGAAAGAACACGGTTTTATTATATTCGTGTTCTTAAGATGGAAGGAAAAGAAAAGAAAGTTATCCTATTTTATGTTCTTGAGTTGTGTTGAAAGGAAAAGAGAAAGACATTTTTACAATTATGCCCTTTCATGCATAAGTACAGTGAATAATATTACATTATAATAGTAATATTTTAAGGGGCATAATGGTCATTCTCTAGATCTATGAGTCTCTTTCCTTTGCAATCCGGCCAAAAATGGGCGGAATGTTTTACAAGAAAAAAGCCCATCATTTCCCTTTCTAATCCCATCCTTTCTCTTCATTTCCTTCCTACAAAATTCTTAAGAACACAAATTTTTGTTTGCATCCTTTCTTTTCTTTTCTTTTCTTGTCAAAATAAAACTCGAGAACAGAGCGTAAGAGATTGATAATGTAAGTAAGAGATTGATAATGTATAAACTTAGTCCAACCCTTAGACCTTTCATATGTGCCGTTTAATCTCAATGTCTTAGTCCAACAGGGTAAACCTTTTTTCACGTGTAACAACTTACTATGTTTCTCAAATCATAAAAACGTTTCCACCATATATAGAATTACACGCCTGGGTATCTATGAATGTGATGTTTTTGATAAAAATGAGTATTTATCTGTCAGAAGAAAATGTTGATAAAATCACTTTTTATCTAAGGAGCAATTTGTTTGCGGACATATAATATAAGTTGGTTCTTCACGCATTATGCGACCAATGCATATGTATAACTAAGATATTTCTCCTATGCGGGGACTTTGTAATGGGTGCCTGTAACTAAAAGATTTGCATGTTTAGTGCTGAACTACTACTAATGGCTAAGAACATTAACGAAGTGCAGAACTAGACATCGAATCTAAAATGATACTAAATAAGAACAATCATAGACTACTTACTCTCAAAAGAGTGGTTGCCGATAAGCTTTCGTCATTTCTGAGACAGTGTGAGAGTATAGTTGAAAGTTCATCCGACACACAAGTTATGAGCTCTAATGCAAAGATCTTTTGTTGTTTTTCTAAGTTCACCAAGCTGTGGGCTCGAACTATCCTCAACTCCAAATAACGCAGAGGCAGCAAGTGAAGATTGTCTTCTAGGAGAGGTCTATTAGAATATGATAATTCACTATTGAAGGTTAATTGATTTGCTTCCCTTACAATTGATAACAACTATCTTATATATAAGATACAAAAGATCATTCTAGAATCATTACTATGGGCTTAGGCCCAATACAAA
>BQNB010068674.1:0-33763 GCA_026074375.1 Tanacetum coccineum | reverse complement strand
ATGGCTTTACCCTTATCTTGTCTTGATCTTTTCTCTGCACTTCTTCTTACATAGGTAACAGTTCCTCCAGCAGTACTAATTATTGGAACTTCTTTAGTAGTAGTATCTTTCTTTGCACCAGCAGTACTAACTTCATCACTTGCTTTTTCACTGCCCTCTTGATCTTGAATGACTTCAGTTGGAGTCACTTCTTGAATGAATAGTTCAGTGTCAGTACTTGCTTTTTCTTGAACCTCTTCATCAAATAACTTTCTCCCCATACTGGTTAAAGGTAAGCTGATGTTCATTTGGGAGTGCCATGAGGAGAAGACTTCTGGCTTTGACATCATTCTTCTTGCAAATCTTTTCTTCAGTAGTAGAAGGAACAGTCATCTTCAATGCTGTTGATGGACCAGATTTTGGTGCTGTAACAGGAATAGGCACCTACGAATTTCCATTTTCTATTACCTCCCATAATGCATAGTCTTGGATCTGAAAGTACTGCTTGATTCTGATTTCCCACATCTCATACTCTCCTAGTTTGAGAATGGGAAGCTTTGCCAACGCATTGTTCTGAGAATTTTCTAACTCCATTTTCCCTAGATCAAAGTTTCTCAAAGCACAGGCTCTGATACCACTTGTTGATCCCACGCCTTGATCGATTCTTTATGATATAAAGAGTTTGTTACCTTGGAAGAATCCAAAATAACAAAGATTGAGACTTTGTATGTATACCAAAGTGTATGCGGAATCTACACTTTGATACTCTAGAGAAGTTTGTTAATGAAACAGTAATGATCACAAACAAACAATGAACACAAAACTCACTGCTTCAATATTATTAAATAATACGAGTACTCTTGAAGTACTGGGGTTACAAACCTTGAAGCTATTACAAATTTTCTCTAAGTGTATCTCTAAAAGTTCTATCTTACACTACACTAGGGATCTCCTTTTATAGAAATACAAGGAGCCCTTTACACATATTTCTGCCTATCTATTAGGATCAGTTATAATTCAAAACTAAACATCCCGAAATACTCTCCATGCATTCTTATCTTCAGTTCATCAGCTTTGACCATTTAGCAGTACAAACTCCTTCAACTAGCAGTATTAAATAACATTGGCAGTTCTAACTTAATACTGGCAGTACTAACTTTGTACTGGCAGTACTAACTCCTTTAGTACTGTTGGCAGTATAAAGTCATATGAAGATTTATTCCTAACATTAAAGATACCAATTTTCTTGTTCTTTAAAAGACTTTTTAGCTAACTGAGTTTCATGTTGAATGATTAGCTTTTCATTTTCAATTTTGAAATAATCACTTTGAATTTTATCTTTTTCATTCAAAAGTCGGTCAATCGTGTCCTTATCATTCCTTAACCCACGTTCTAAATCATCACATGTTTCTTTATATTTTGAACACTGAACTGTTTTTGACTCAAATGATTTGACCTGATCCTTAAACATCTCAAGCTCCTGTTGTAGCAAATCTCTTTGCTTTTTAAGCTCATTATTCAAACATTTTTTATTTTCAGCTTCACGTTGAACATTATATACTAGCATTTGTATTTCATGATATTTGTCATGAGCATTTGAATCATGTTCAGACGTGCAACCATTATTTTCCACAAATAGATCATCGAATATGATACTAGAATCAATTTGATCATCATCCATTGTTTGAATAATAGTTTTACATTTCACATGACTCACTTGGTCATGAGTCTTGGATGAATCATTTACCTGACTAACATCCTTTGCATCATAAGATGGCACAGTGTCAGCATTTCCATCATCTGGTTAAAGTCGAGCCATCAACATGACTGTTGCAGTCAATTCTTCCAACGATTCTTCACCATATGCATTATCAAGCATGAATTCGTTTTCTTCATTGCTAAGATGACTTCCAGCTTCATCCTTCATTGCTAGCAACATTTGTTCTCTGAAATACTTGGCATCACGAACTTTTATTTTCTGACACTCACAAGCATAATGGACTCTTTCATTGCAATTATAACATTGCCCATTTTCTTTGCTTAGAGTAGAATCAGTTGGTGGGATGCGTTGAACAATCTTATTGCTTTTATCACTTCCATTTCCTGCATTAAACACTTAATTCCTATTTCTTCCTGCATTCTTGTTAGCATTTCCACCATAACCTGCATTCTTGGTTTGTATGTCAACTCGTCCATCCTAAACCACAACTTGATTTTTTGTGTTTGATGAAATACAAAGACGATTGTTGGTGGGTGAAGAGAACTTTTGAGAGATTGCACGGGCTAATAACATCATAGCGGTTGTAAGCTTGCCCTCTTGAGAATCACCTTGTAACTCCCCTTGATATTCATCATCATAATCAACAACAGATGAGGGATGTGTGACATAGTATGATTGTGGAGAATAAGAAGAATTTGCATGAGAGTGTGATGAAGAAGCATGTGAATGAGCAACAAGAGCTAATGGATCATGATTCTTGGCAGCTTTCTTTGCCCTGGATGCTAGAACATGTGGTTCAAATTGTACTAACGAATCATACAACACATCATAAGAAACAGCATTTGCGGTTTGATTGTGACGAACCATGGTAACATATTTGCTCCATTCTGGTTGCAAGTAATTGATAAACTTTGTGTTGATTGCCACTGTGATAGGAAGAACATTATTATGATCCATAATGTTCACAAGTGTCGTTAACCTTTCATACATAGAGTCTAATCATTCCCCTTCTTTTGCTGCAAACTTATCAAATTCATCCATAAGTTGTGAATGTCTCACATGAGTAGTAATAGCATATCCATGCATTAACCTTTTGATTCGTTCTTACATTTCTTTTGCATTCTTACATGCATCTACTGAATTGTATATGTCATTTGGTATTGCTTGAAGAAGATAATTCATAACCCTAACATCAGAAATATATTTCTTTTTATTACCCTCAGTCATTTTGGACAATGGTTCAAGTATTTGATCTGCAGGGCTATCGGGATTAGGAACCATTGGTCTTTAATAAGGTCCATTTTGTATCGAATTCCATATTCTTTCCCCGTCTTCAAGCTTGTTGTCCAAAAACCTTCTGAACCGACTTTCCCATGGAATATAATTCCCCTTCTCAAGCATTGGAGGTCTTTCATTAGCTCCTGAATCAGCTAAAGTTTGTTGATTCGAGTTGTTTGAATTATTTGAAGTAGACATGTTGTATCAAATGATTAAAAGCAAACTTGGATCGTTTTGGAGATAAAATATTGTGATCGTGAAGTTAACGAGCAATAACAACCTTGTCTTGTATTACAATGAAGCCGTGAGTAATCAAAAGACTAGGTAACACTTAAACTTGTATACGAAAGCTCAAGTTCTAATTATTAGAAGATACGAAACTCCTTTAACTGTGTTACGAAACCTAAATAATGAGATACGAAACCTTTGAATAGTGTTATGAAACCAGTAAAACCTCTTGACTGCGTTATGAAACCTCTAAAACAGTGTACGAAACCTCAGAACTGTGTTATTAAACCTCTTCCAATGAGTTACAAAATCTTCCAATTATGAAATCAATGTTACAAAACCTCTTGAATACGAAACCAATCTTTACAAAACCTCATACTGTAATATGAAACCTCTTTACGAAACCTTCTGTGAATAAACTGTGATACGAAACCTCCACTGTGATACGAAACATTGAATTACGAAACCAAAACCAAGCTTTTGATACGAAACCTCTGGTTTAAGAAACTACAAAGAGTACAAAAGCTTCCACAGTCTATGAAACCAAATAGTTACCGAAAGCCCAAGGATACGAAACCCCCTTTCATAAATCCCAAATAGCCTCTACTTACGTAAAAATCAAGAAATCCCTTACTTTCGTAATTTCTTAGCTATGAAACCTAAAGAAAGTCTGCTAATCTGATTTTAAGCGTTTTAGAATGATAATCTCAATGTTATCTTTTCAAATTAACAAGTTTCTATGTTACGAAAGCTAGATTCAATGTTACAAAAGCAATTCTACGTTCTGAAAGTTAAAAAATGACTTACGTATGACAGTTACGACAATTTGCTACCTTACGAAAGCTTAAAATTGTCTTACAAAAGCACTTTTCCCGCCTAAAAACAATTACCGAAACCTATTTATTGTTTACAAAAGCTATCAAATCCTTTTTTTTGATCAATTTTGGTCCAAAAACACGTATTTTTCATAATCTAGATATTAAATCTACAATTTGATGGTTACGAAAGCTAGTATCTTGCGTTTTAAGATCAATAACACATCAAATCATAAATCTAAACCATACGAAATGTACTGTTCATCTTTACGAAAGCTTAAATGATCAAATTTCTTACAATTAAGCTCGATTTGATCACAAAACACACACTAGATCTCTCTCGACGATAGATACCACTAGTTATATGCGATGTTTGCTTGGTAGTAATCATACGAAAGCTAATAAAATAGAGGAAAGGAGCTAGAGAGTATTTTTATCATTTTCTAAATTTTCATTTCAAAATGGAAAATAGAAATGAGAGGAAGAAGTGAGATTACAAATGACAAGACTTGTATAAATACTCCTCCAAGATGAGTATTTATACTTATTACTTATCCTATTCTATTTTTCTAAACTTAGTCAAACCTTTGTCAACTTTACTTAACTTTAACCAAGATAGACTTTATTACATCATAACTACTTATAAAACTATAAACTAAACTAAGACCAATCCATATTAATAATTAACACTTTTATCGTTCCTAACAATTCATTAAACATAAAAATTATGCATAAAACACAATCATGCATACATCAAATAGAAATAATATGCTTGAAGCATATTAGTACAACATACATAAAAGTTAAACTACAAAGGTCCTAATGTTCCTAGAATTCCATAGGACTTGCTTGCAAAAGGTTTGGTTGACAATTATTTGAAAATTGCTAAACATGGTGTATGTTTAGTTTAGAGAGATTGATGGTGGTGGAGTGTTTGGAATGGGAGGTTGTGAAAGCATGTGTTTTATGTAAGAAAACATGTATTTGAGTTTATCTTTCAATCCAAAGATGAGAGTACGGTTGTGAATGCAACACAAACATGAATCTCTATGAGCTTTAAGAAGGTTCTAAGGAATGGGATAACCAAAGAGAGGTGGAGAGGGTGATGGAGTATTAAATTGAACATCAAGTGGAGTAATTGGTGAAAGGGCGAGAGTGATGTCCATTAATCTACTTCTTGAATTAGAGGTGGTGAAGGAACTCTTGGAGGATGAGATGTTGGTGAGTTCAAGTAACTATTGGTTGATGGTGATGTGGAGGAGGTTAGTGATTTAGGTATGTAGTCAATGGAGGATGAATAAGTTTCTTTAGTTGATGGTGTTTTTGAAGGTACATTTGGAGCACTAGGTGATGGGAGTTGATGTTTGAGTGATGGAGTTTTAGTGTCATCTTGAGTTAAATCTACAAACAATTGTTTTGTTGGAATGATGTTGATTTTTGGTCTTTTAGAAGGTTTAGAAATGGAAGCTTTAGTGGATGCCATAGAGGTTTATGGTCGTTGATAATGAATGAAGAAGATGATGAAGTGGTGGTAAACATTTGGAGGGAATTTATTGGAAGAGAATGGTTTGGAAATGGAATGAATTTGAATTAGTTTACGGATTTCCAAAGTATGTTTGAGTTTTTTAGGTAAGGATGGCTGAGGCTAGGTAAAAGATAGTCAAAAAGTAGAAAGAAACAGTAAAACCAGTGAACTGTATGGCCGGCCCCCTTAATTATGGTACAGGCCCCCTTATTAATAAGGGGCCGCCCTTATGAATTAAGGGAGCCGCCCATCTAATATTTTTCAGATGACCTAAAATTTGATTTTTGCTAAAAAAATTGTGAGAAAAGTTGTGTTTTGGTGGTCAATTTGCAGCAAGTCCTGTAAGAACACATATATGCATGAAACAAGTATATCATATGTGCATGCAATTACCAAAAAAATATAAGATAAAGATAAACATTAAGAACATACTAATAGCACATAATAATTAGAGGTTCTAAGAAATCTAAATAAGTTCACATACTTCCGACTAAATCGGATTGTCATTACACACATAATTAAACGTAAATATACGGTCACATAAAGTCCTAAACATGATATTCTACCAAGCTATTCATCATTCAATATCTTCATTTCTTTTTCTTCTCGAAGACTCCTCGCAATGCCTTTCCGAAAGATTTGAATCCACCTCTAACTTCTTCATGGATTTGTTGTGTTTGATTGAGCAATTTGGTTTGTCACTTGAAGAGAAGATCATCATCTTGTTAAGAAGAAGTGGGAATGTCGTATCATTGGTAATCAAGTGGTTTGAGAGAGTTTAGGTAGGTGGTGGGAGATGGGCTACTAGAACGAGAAGCACCATCATCCTCCTCATCATATCCTTGGCGAGATGAAGATCCATAGTTATGATGGGCGGATGTTAATGAGACAGAGTGACGGGCTTTTCCACGATCACTTCAGCGTTTTTGAGTTTTTTTTAGAGAAAGAGGACGCATGACTCGATCAACAACATTGTAAATTCCATTGTCGAGATAAGGGTAGTGTTCCATGATATATCAAAAGAGACATGTCAAGAACATACCATAAGGAAGATTGGCAGTCGGATTAGATCGAGCACATTTAATTCTTTTAACAAAGAAGTAAGCAAGATTATATTGTTCTTCGGCAACAATACAATACAACATGTGAGCAAGACTAGCCGGAAGATGGTCCCGGTGGCCTTCTAGTCTGAACACATTCTCACGAATGAGTTCTTCCCAATGCTTCAAGTCTTGGTTTAATTCTTTGGTAAGAATTTGATTAGGAGTGAGAACGACATTTTGACTTTTGATGGTGTGATTCAACTCGACACGTTCTAATTTAAGAAATTGAAGAATATTGTCGGCAGTAGGAAGATTGGTATGATAAGGTCCCTCAGTCTCTTGGGATATGCAAGAGATGCAAGATCCCATTCGTTTGTGAAAACGGCTTGACCATTATATGGAATTCTGAGAATTTGACCAAATTGTGCGAGTGAGAGAGTGATGAATTCATGTTGGATCATGAATGAGAGTAGAAGATAACCGTACTCATCTGTTTGGACTTTGACTTGACTATAAAGTCTGGAATGAATCAAGGAACTATTGGCTCATTGATCTCGAAAATGCAATTGAAGCAAACATTGAAGAACATTCGCTCAATGCCGTTAGATTTGTAATAGAGTTGATCTACGACTCGACCCTCGTGAATGCAATGATTTTCAATTGGTTTATAGAATTGAGCAAGGACAAGAGAGAATCCAGGTATTTTAGATACTTTAGGGATATATGATTTAGTACGGGAAGTGTCACCAACAATTGGTCGAGGTATGTGTTGGGAATTCTGATTTGATGATTACAAAATCTTATATGCAACAATGAATAAAGAAGAAACAACAAGGACTTAAGATGTAATATTAGGTTAGCTTAATATGTAAGCTAGGTTTTTATTGTAAACCCTAGCCTCTCTAGTTTATAAAGAGAGGCAGGGCGTCTGGTTTAGGTATCAATCCAGAAAGGTGTGTGTATCCTGTGTGGTTCAATGAGAGTCTAGACACAAAAGAAAACGTGTGTAGACATATAGTTAGATAGTTAATAGATAGTTATAGACGTCTATGTATTAGCCTCAAGAATCATTTGATTCCTGTTATTGTTGAGTAACCGTTCTATGATTTGATCACATAGAATTGGGGCTGTGTTGAATAAAACAAAACCTTGTTTGTTAACATTGATGTTCTTATTCTTATTCCGCTGCGTATATTCAATGTTTTCGTTATCCTAGATGTGCTTAGATCAGGGATTCACAGCATGTTTATCACCTAAACAAGAAAACAACAAAATAAAATATTACTACAAGTATATATATAAAAAAAATTGAAAACGACATATGTGGGACAAAAATTACTTTGACTCTACACCTAAGAAGTAATCCATACGTTCTTTAATTTTATTTTTGACTCAATCTAGAGTGTCGAAAAAAAATATTATATATTTCGACATCTAGTGTATCCTTGTCAAGTATTGTGATTTAATAAGTAGGATGTGGATTATTTCGACCAGGATTAAATTTCTAGGAAATGATCCAAACGCTCATTTATCAACACAAGACTTGACTAAGATCGTCAAAAAAATATACATTAAGTTGTATATTTTGTCGACTAAAGTGAGTTCATTACGTATGACTTGACGATAATGAAATGGTGTTTATTTTGACTTAATACTATGCTCTAAAACGTTAAACCAAACGCCCCTTTATTTTATAGTTTTTATTAAATGTATCAATATATATAAATGAATTATATAACTTGATGACTTACACAAGTTAGTTATGTGTTTATGCAAGTGACAAAAATATAGTGATGGTCATTTCGACTCTAGACTATAATCCTATGATATGAACCAAACACCCCTTTATTTTTATAAAATTTCACCCATTGATTCAAAAAATATATATATGTATGCTTTGATAATAAATATATGATTACTTTTAGCATGTTTTTGGCATGAATCAACAATGTACAAGTTCTTGTTTAAAATTTTCTAGTTTAAACAAAAAATTTCAAAAATGTATGTAAATTTTCAAAAAAAAATTAATGATTTATTCCTATTGAAACTTTTGAATTCCTATTACTACGGGAATCATAGTAGTTATGAATTACCTATACCTAATCACAAAAATATAAAAGATACAAAAATTATAAAAAATATCAAATTTTGATTAAGAGCAAAATTGAATAAAATCGAAGAAGAAAAGTAAAGAAAATCTTACAATAGGTGTTGTTAATCACGTTGTTGGTGTTTGCCCCTTGTAAAATTTGATTGATTAGGTGTTTGGAGGTTTGAATTTTTGTAGTTTTGGGTATGCGTTTTCGTCACAGTGGCAGCATGAAGAAGGGAAGAGTGAAAATGGTGTGTTTGGTAATGGGTTTTTGAAGAAGAATTGACTGTTTTGCGAATTAAAGTGGTCGGTCCCCTTAAAGATAAAAGGGTTTTCTTGGTTTTTCAATTTTGACTTGTTTTGTCAATATAAAATTATCAAAATACGTCGGGAGCTACTAGTAATATTATTTTAAATAATCTAGTTGTCGAAGGAATGACGTTGAAGATGAGAGAAAAATACTTGACACATTTAATTAAATTTTTGTTAAATTAAGTGAACTTAAATAATTTTCAATGAAATAATTAAGTTGTCAAGATTTTTAGATCGAGAAGAGGTTTAGAGATGATTGACGAAATTTGATTGACATTTTAATTAACCTTTCGTTAATTTAAAATACTTTGATTATTTCAGATGAGATAATCAAGTTGTTAAGCCAAGAGAAGATTTAACGAGGATTTAGTGACGTATTCAATAAACTTATTGTTAATTGAATGGATTAATTACTTCGGATGAAATAATTAATTGTCATGATTTGGAGATGTTTAGTACGTGACGCTAGAATAATAGAATGGAGTCAAAACTAGATGAGAGGATTCCGATAGACGTAGTTCATTGTAGACATGTAGTCGAGGCGGATGTCGTAGTCGAAAGGAGTTTGTTTCATCCATAGTGATTTAATGTCATGCCTTTCCGGCACTTGAGTATATTGTTAATTATTACCCACTAACTCACTTTTCTTGATCTACGTGAGTTCACTACATGTGGACATAGAAGATTTCCATTTTATAGTGGTACGTAGAGAATCCTAATTCAACTTCGTGAAAGAAAAGTTCATAATGAATAATTTCTTAATTCTAGATAACCAACAAATGGCTTTTCTAGTGATTATACTATTTTCTCAAGCTTAATTTATATTTTAGTAACTATAATTCTTTTGTTTAGCAAATACTACTTGTAGCATAATAACATATAATCATTTAGCACTTTGCACTTAATATATATTCTAAGAAATTTGGAAAGAAGATGTACCTTTGCCTACAACGCATTTTCTTCAACATCTTCAAGTGAACAAGCTTTGAAGGTGAAAACTTTTAATGATCCCATCATAGAATATGAGATAATAAGGTCTTCAATCCATTCGTTGGATTCCAAAGAATGTTTATAAATAACTTAAATGGGTTCAAGATTGTTAGTCCTAAACATATTTTGCATAAGTTACATTTGATTCAGATACATATACAGTGGATACATTCCCTATGGAGTAAAGCTTAGTTGTTGTGAATAATTCCCCATTAGTGTTAGGGTAATTTTGTCTAACTTGGTCTCTTCTAGGTTGTGGTGTTTTAGACTGAGGGTGAGGATTATTTGTTCTTTTCAGAGGAGGAGTTTTAGACCTTGTTTTGGGTTTAGTAAATTCGATTCCAGGTTTTAAAGAAGGTTTATAAAAACGTTTTACTTCATCATCGCTTGCAATGGGAATTTTAGTATTATTTATAAGTGTAAATTTTGGTCTTGAACTTGAATTTGATTCAACTAATTTTTCTTTAGACTCAACCTCTTGTGACTTTATGAAATTTATTTGTTTAGTCTCACTAGTTGATCCTTTGGTAAAATTAAATCTTAGATCGGAATTATCACCGGATGGTTTTTGAAGATTTAATATTTTCTTAAGTGAGTGACTACTATTATTAAATTGATTAAGCTTAGAAATTTCTTCCTTAAGCTTTCATTTTCAAATCTAAGGTCTTGACATAATTTACATTCTTCATTTGCCTCTTTAACTTTTCTATTTTAGATAGTTTATTTTCTAGTTCGAGTACTTCATTTTCTAATTGATTTTTAATTTGTTTTAGTGATTTATTTTTAGCCATGACTTTTAGACCTACTTTGCATAATCTATTATACTCACTATCTAAGTCTTTTTCATATAACGATGATTGGTCATCACTAAAGAATTCGGTTTCAGAAAGTACCTCATTAGATGCTTTAGCCATAAGACATTTTTCGTCTTTGGTCTTTTCTTCATCTTCGTTGCTATCACTCCATGATCCTCCAACGAAGGCTCTTTGATTATGGTTTCTTAATAGTTTTGGAAATTCTCCGATGAGATGATTTGGATCTCCACATTTAAAGCATTTCCTTTCGCTTTTGCCATTTTGTCATCTTTATTTTTTTAGGATGACTTTCTTTCATCGTGTGGTTGTCTTACAAATTTTCCTCGTCTTTTGAAAAAATTCTTGAAGTCTCTTACGGCCATGGCGTATTCATCATCTTCACTATCGGAAGTCGAACTATCTTCATAACTAGATTCCTTTTTAGCCTTCAAGGCAAGAGATCTATTTTGTTCTCTTTTGCCTTTGACCATTTTGGAATCTTTCTTTATTATCACTTCATAAGGTTTCAGGTTTCCAATAAGTTCGTCAAGTGATAGAGATGTTAAATCCTTTGATTCTTCAATAGCCGTAACCTTTGCGCGCCATTTCGGATGAAGTGCCCCGAGAAATTTCCTAACATAGTTCTTGCTAGAAAAACCTTCGTCAAGTGCTTTTAGACTAGTAATAATAGTGTTAAATCTAGCAAAAGCATTATCTATCAATTCCTCTTCTGGAATCGTAAATTGTTCATATTGTTGAACAAGAAGATCTATTTTGTTATCTTTGACTTGACTATTACCTTGGTGAGTGATTAATAAAGTATCCCAAATTTCTTTTGCGATTTTACACATAAAAGTTCTTTCATATTCTTTACGTGGCAAAGCATTATAAATTACCATTTTAGCTTCATTATTTTTAGCAAGTTTCTTTTTAAAATCATCGTTTTGTTTATCAAATGGTACAGTTTCATCCTGTTTAGTTTCGGGATTATTTTTAATAGGAGGAAAATCACCATAGGTAATGACATACCAAAGATCTAGATCTTTTGATTTCACATAAGTTTCGAATCTATTTTTCCAATAAATAAATCCATCACTTTCAAATAGTGGTGGTCTTTGCATAGATTGTCCATCTAAATATTTTTCCGATTCCAGAGATCGATTCAAGTTTTAAAATATAGTTTATTTTAAAAAAATTTGTTTGACCTGGCTTCTGATACCAATTGTGGAAAACTAGAAGGGGGGTTGAATAGTTTACCGCTTTTTAAATTAATGTAATGTTTGTTTATAAAAACTTAGATTCGACTTTATATGATCTCAATGTGTGCACAATATGAACAATACAATTAAGTAAATAAGTAGTATGAAAAACAAGAGATAAGAGTTAGAAAGATCAAACCACAACACAAGGATTTATAGTGGTTCGGTAACGAAGCACCTCTTCGCCTTACTCCACTCCTCGAGCACTAAACTCGAGAGTTCTCTTCACTATGTCAACAAACTCCCTTTAGGCGGAGAAAACCATACACAACTTAGCTTACACTAATTTCCGACACTAAGCGAAATGTCGAGTTCTAATCCTAGCTAGAACCAATCTTTCACACCTTTGTATTTTGAGGACTAAAATACTAACCGTATAACTTCACTTCACCAAGACACTTCTACGATCACACCAATCTATCACTACTTACTATGATCACCATGATCTAACTATACTTTCTATTATCACCACAATCTACCTATTATACACAACTACAATACACACCTTCACAAATGATTTACAAGATATACAACAACTACTCAACAATATAAACTAAACTACAACACTTCTTGACTTGATAATAAGAAGTATTCTTTTCTTGCACTTGAGGAAGTAAGCTTGAATCACTTGGAAACAAAAGCTTAAGATTAAATGATCAAAGGATTGTAGGTGGTGTGTAGACTGATTTTAGACAGAAAAGAAATGGTGCAAAAGGTGAGAAAATCAGTAGGGAACAATCCAGTATTTATAGGCAAACTGATGAGCATTTTTGTCTGGCCGATCCTCTTAATTCATGTGTCGGCCTCCTTATAATTAAAGGGACAACCCTTATAATTAAGGGGACTGCCCAAACTATGACGCTCTATTTTTTGTCTTTTTCAGGGGAGGTGCTTTCTAGAACATTCTAGCCATTTTTAGATAAAACATTTGAATTCAAAATATTTGTTTTAAATAAAATATTTCTTTTAAATGTAATGTTTGTAACATTTTATAAAAAGTACGAGGTTGAATAAAAATTCATTTGATCATAAAATGCATTAAGCATTTATTTTATTCATGCCTTTAAGTGATCAAATTTTCGAATTGAAAATTTACTACTTGTTACTTGTTTACATTTAAATTTACATTGAACATTTTTACATTTTGTGATTATCAAAACGTAGAGAGGTCGAAAAATATTAATAACGTTTTTAGGCATTATTTCTATCAAAAACTAATATTGGGCCTTAAGGCCCAATAAGTGAAAAACTAGTAAACTTAAGCGTTTAAAACGAGTTTTGATCGATTTATACTTATATAAGTTATGCTAGTTAAAAATAGTCTTTTGGAAAGTATATTTTGATGAAACATCACGTAAACGTAGATTTTGGCATTTTGTCGGAAATTGTTGATATGAGGAAAGTGTTTGAAAATAACGTTTAAAACCTTGGAAAGCTTTTATAAACAAACGGGTCATGCCGAAAATTATAAAAATACTATACTTAGAAAAAATTTCACTAAAACTTACTTTTTAAAATCTAAAAAAAAGACAAAATAATAAAGTATTATTATTTTAATAAATCAACTAAAAGACGAAAAATATGTTTTATAATTCTATAAAATATAAAACTATTACTAAACACCTTACGCATTTAATACGTGTTAATACTCATACTATAAACACTTAATCTAGAAAACTTGGGGTTTTCCGGGAAGATTATCGAAACATATTCCAATAATGGTTTATCGTTTATTTATTTACTTTTAAATTTTTACTTCTTATTCCCGTTACTTGCCTATTTCTTTAAGTAATATGAGTACATAATATCTAATATATATAACTAAATTGGTATGTTCTCTTTGAGTCAAACTTGTCGACCATCACACAACCAATAATACTAAACACAATTGTACAACATACATTTTAAGAGTCTTATGCATCAACCCTAATCTTACATTTAAAACATATTTCTGAATTGGACGTTAATGGATTAGATCATATCTGGACGCCGTTAGACTCTATTGTTTGATCATCTTTTGTCAGCTCCTTATCATCTTTGTTTAAGGTGAGTTCTCGTAGCCCTATTTTTTTAAACTCTTTTTTGTTGGGAGAAAATGATACTCAAATCTATTTCAAATTGCTTTTACTTTTGTGCAAAACCATGTATTCTTTGGACAATGCTATGTGCCTATGATTGCGTATATGAATGTTATGAGATCTAATTATGCAAAGTTCCATTTGGACTTCTGCTCAATACTACTTAGCCGACTGTGTAGCTCCAGCTGGTAGCGATAGGTTTGGAAATCTATAAGAGCACAGATAACTATTGATTGTTGATTGGTTTGGAATACTAGGGTATGGTATGAGGACATGTTGGAAATATAATTGCTACTGCTTGCATTCTGCTTTCATATTGTAATCTTGTCCACTATTAAATTCTAGCACAGCAACTGGGTTTATGAGCTCACCAACTTTATGTTGACCTTTTTGAGTATTATTTTCAGGTGAAGCGAGTACTCCTTGATGTCAAGTTAGCAGGCCTATTAGCATACTTAAGATCTTCCTTTGAGGATTCATTCTTTAGAGACTGCATTATAGGAGTTCTATTTATGTACTTGTTTTTTTGGATCATTTAGACTTGTATCAATTTATTTTTGAAGAGTTGATTTGTAATAAATTTCAGATTATGTGATGTGACTCGACTTGTCTTGGCACAAGTTCCATACTTGTTGTTGGAGGATGTTGTAGCACTTTGTTTTCATGCATTTAGTATTCTATATATTGTCACCTTGTGTTATGACGATCAATCCCTTCGTCACGCATCGAGTTTCTGCCTTAGTCGAGGAGTAACATATTGGTATTCATAGCCAATGTTATAGATAACCAGGTGGTTTGGCCTAGACTATAACCTAAGAACCTTCATTTAGCTTGCATAATAGGATCTTTGTGTGCGGTTTCCATTTATACGTGCTCCTATGCGTATTATCATCTATCGTCTTAGATAAGTCAATCACTAGGCTGTATGAGCCAAATACTGAGTACAACTGGGAAAGGATGCATATATAAATACGGTGGCCAATGTAATTATGGATACATCATGACCCATGTGGACTTGGTGATCCTTCTCACTCAAATTGGTGTTGACACCTGTTGGAAATTGTTATCTAAATAACCTGATATTACGTTAATATTAATGAGCTACACAGCGGAATATTAATGAGTCATTCATTAAATCTAAGATCTAATAATTCATCTCCTATGGTTAGCAGGTTCACAATGATCCTCTAACTCATAATCCTCACCATTGATATAGAAACATATCATGAGGTATCCTTGCGGATATATTAATGTGAGTAACATAATTCTAAGGTTCAATGTTTTCATGTTTAGTCTCAGTATGACATTCGCTAGGGCATTTTTAGAAGGTTTATGTATCTTCTTCTTGAATTAATTCAAGACGTACAATACTCCCACTTGCTTTAGCAAAGTGAGACTCTCACTCGTTTCTTGTATATTTGAGACTATTATCAAATAACTAAGCATTGATGAGCAATAGAAACTTTGTTCTCGTGTGGGTTATAGAAATGAGTAAACACTTATGTCATTTGACGTGTAATAAATGTGTATACAAATATTGTCCTTATGTGTCTTCTCTAAAAGTAAAATCATTTAAACCTCACCACCAAATCGATAGGTTAAAGATAAAACAAATTCCAAGAAGATGATTATCTCTTTTAGGACATCATCTCTTCATTCATAGTCTTTGAGTCATTAATTAAATCCAAGATCTAATAATGCATCTCCTATGGTTAGTAGGTTCACAATGATCCTCTAACTCATAATCCTCACCATTGATATAGAAACATATCATGAGGTATCCTTGCAGATCTATGAATATGAGTAACATTATTCTAAGGTTCAACATTTTCATGTTTAGTCTCAGTATGACATTCGCTAGTGCATTTTTAGAAGGTTTATGTATCTTCTTCTTGAATTAATTCAAGACGTACAATACTCCCACTGGCTTTAGCAAAGTGAGACTCCCACTCGCTTCTTGTATATTTGAGACTATTATCAAATAACTCGGCAATGACGAGCAACATAAACTTTGTTCTTGTGTGGGTTATAGAAATGAGTAAACACTTATGTCATTTGATGTGTAATAAATATGTATAAAAATATTGTCATTATAAGTATTCTCTAAAAGGAAAATCATTTAAACCTCACCACCAAATCTATAGGTTAAAGATAAAACAAATACTAAGAAAATGATTATCTCCTTCAGGACAGCATCTCTTCATTCATAGTCTTTGAGTCATTTATTAAATCCAAGATCTAATAATGCATCTCCTATGGTTAGCAGGTTCATAACAATCCTCTAACTCATAATCCTCACCATTGATATAGAAACATATCATGAGGTATCCTTGCATATCTATGAATATGAGTAACATTATTCTAAGGTTCAACATTTTCATGTTTAGTCTTAGTATGACATTCGCTAGTGTGATGTGTTTTCGTTGTATAGTATATTTTATTGATTCAAGTTTTAAATTTATATTTTGCCGACTAAACCAAAATCAACACTTTAACTGACAGTGTACCCGATCAGTAGTAGTTTCGTGGTAAGTAGGGTGTCGAACACTTGAAGCGAGGTTAAATCTATCAATTTAATTAATATCTTGGTTATCTAATCTATGTTAATTCTATCTTATTCTAAACCTATGTCAGTCCTAGTTCCTAATTCTAACGGGAAAAGGGAGTTTTCAGCCTGAGAGACTAGCACGGTTTAGTTGGTGACTATAATAAATTCAAGGCACTTTAACCCACACAAGCCAATAAACAAAAGATAAAAGACCGATCGAACCTTGTGATAGAAAATTGTATTAACCATTATTAATCCGATTAGAAAGTTGGTTTGTTTATCAAGTGCAATGATTTCTTCTCTCGAGGTGACATATCATTCTTAAGACTTAGGCGTTACATCATCCTAAGACCTAGACACAATAATTCTGTCACAATTAAATCATCTGCATAAAGCATCCTTATTTGCTAATTATAATATATCTTAGGGATTAAAGCAATGGTGATCTTGTTAAACCCTAGCTCATAGAGACTTTACCCACTTACCACTTAATGGTAATTTATACACTAGTGATCTACTTGTCCAACTATCCAATGGAATCAGAACGTTACTTGTTGAATTATCTAGGTCTACCTTCTAGTCAACATGATCAATAAACCATTGGCAATATTCAATTAACTAGTTAAGCCCAAAGCGTATCCTAGACACAGATTTAGAAGGACAATATTTGTGATCCTATTATTCTCGATGTATAAATTACTATATGGAGAGCTATCCCGGACTCTAGATCCGCTTGGTCCGTTTCACTAGATCCATTTGAATGATAGGTCGCATACAAAAGCGCGTAAACAAGTATAAATTGATAAACACAAACAAGCATTCAATGATAAATCAAGAAATCGAGATAAACAAATACCAAACATTTAAATCTTCATAATAATGGCTAATACCCGAAGGTATTAGCCTTTAAACGTCATAATAAATACAAGAGCAATTATTTAGCCAAGGTAAACTAACCGAGTAATGAATGATACCACGATTACTAAAGTATATGGAATTACAAGTTCTCTTCTACGGAATTGATAGCGTTGCTCGACCTTTTCTGCTCTTCTTCTCTTCTAAAAATCGACTTTTATGGTTTAGGTATCGAGAATATGATTTAGCACACTTAAAACTTGTTTTTGAGTTTTCTATTTATAAGGTATGGAAGTCGGTTGAATAATGCGTATCCAAGGGATGGATACGGCATATTAGGGATTTTTTAGAGTAGGGACCACGCTTGATATCTTCCAGAATATTATATTAATTCCATATCTTAAATACGGCGTATTAAGTCTCTCTGGATATGGCGTATTGATCTTCTTTCCTGTGTGGTCTTTGGTGAGTGCAGGCACAGATACGCCGTATCTTCCTTGATGGATACGGCGTATTGGTCTTCAGACTAGTAATCTTCAAAATATCTTCAATTAAGTTCCAGAATGCGTGCCTTTTGCTATCTTTCACCAATGACTCCATAATTACTGCAATTCTTAAATATAAATGATTAAGTAACAACTCTTTGCAATAATTATATAAAATAGGTTAATATCATAGGATAAATGATGCTATAAAATAGAGGTTATTTAATGTCATCAAATATCCCCCCACTTGAATCCTACTTGTCCTCAAGTAGCCTTTAGAAGTTTACTAAAATGTATCCCTAAGGATATTTTCCATTAAAGCATTTATTCGATCTATTACAAGTACACAACCAAACACCTCACGAAATAGGAAGATGAAAACAATCAAATCACGCAACTAATCTATGTGGTAACATGTAACTAATTTGCTCAATTGCTCGGTCGTGACGAGTATTCTATCATAAGCCTGGCAAGGATACACATCTCTACCACTAAAGCCAAGGAGTAACAAGTTTATAAAGGTAAATATGGTTTTTTGTATGGAAAGGCGTACGGTTGATCATTCTATAATCTTTCACCAGAAGTACCACTCCAACAAGGCAGCTAAAGGACATATACATGGCCGTAATGATAGAATAGACATGTGTGTTCGATCACATCCTCATTCGAATTTAACCAATGGTTAGGATGAAGAATGATATAGGGCAGGAACCTTTTAACTTTCACCAAAAGTCGTAAACTAATGAGGTACAAGACATGCATACATGGCCGTAACGACAGAATAGACATGCATGTTCATATGATTCCTCATTCGCGTAAAACCAGCGGCTAATCATCAGGTGAGAGAAGTAAATTGTTGTTAAATAAAAATCAAGAAACAAATAGATTAAGCCTAAAGTACAAGTTGCTAGACACTTTTCCCGACCATTACTATGTCAAAGACACAACTATTTACAATGTCTTGATCATTGATAAAAAAATAATAACCTAAGTTGGCGTTCTCGTAATGGTCAACTTCCCAATTATCCCAAAACTTTTACATACTCTACAAGGCAAGTGGAGATATCTTCCACTTTATACAATACTCTACATCGTTGATTTTTTAGATGTATCAACGAATAATTGATCCTTCGTGTAATTCCTTCGGTAGTTGCGAAACGATTATCTTCAAACTTTCCTTCTTTTTTTGTTGCAATTTTTCTAATTTTTTCATTTTTTTCATCTCTTTTTTTTCTAAACTTTAAATCTCGGTGTAGTTTCACCATCTTTACAATCATAACGATTCTGGATAATTCCTTCGATAGTTCTTCATCTTCGAATTCACCATTAATTGTGACGGTAGTAAAATCACATGAGTTTTGACTACTAATATACATTTCCATTTGCGATATGCAAATTTCCAACCGCACCAAAGATAGAAAATGACACAAGACTCGGTAAATACAAACTTTACACTTTAAGGAACTAGCAACTATAAATTAAACTTAATCTAACAGGGTGGGTTAAGGTGTAAGGGTGTAACGAAATAAATAGTTGGTGTAATTTCCTAAAGGATTGGCTCTACGGGTTGTTCTAGTGGATCTTCACTCTAAAGATGAGAGTAGAAAAGGGTTTTAACTGGAGGTTAACTAACCGGTGTAGTTAGTTAATAAACAACATTTAAAGGCGATTTGGGTGTAATCCTAAAAGTTACCAATTTAAACAAGTTACTCCATCTAAATCCATAGTACTTATTATTGTGGTCTAGAATAGATATACCAAGCTAAGTTCTAAAGTCTACAACATCACCGGCACACTCATATTTTGTGGAATTTGGGTAAACATTTGGAAACGGATAGGCTAAATCCTTACAATATCTAACAAGGGTTATTGTGTGCGGGTTATGTATCAAGTAATTTCACAAAAGTATGCTTGAAAAAAAATTAAATTTGAGCATAATTTAAGCATTTTATTGTGAAAAATAAGACAAGTAAACATTCTAATTCCATCCCCCCACTTGAATTATAAAACGCCCTTGTTGTATATATAAAATATTAAATACGGGAATTAAAAAGAATTAGAATGAGAAAATCCCCTGATATTTGCTCGGTAGATTCTCCATGTTGCGTTTATTGAGCCAGATTATGTTGAACAGCCGCCTTGAAGTTTCAAGACTCCAACACTTTAAGATCTCCATATTTGAAAATTCTCCAACAATATTCATCGATATTTCTTTCACGAGGCACTGTGTAAAATATAGGAAAAACATTTGCATTCCTATCTTGGTACCTATGGTTAATTTAAACTAAACTAAACAAAACCAAATACGGGTCAGACTGTGGATACGGCGTATCAAGTGAATGAATACGGCGTATTCACAGAACTGACAATAATGTTTTTAAAGTGCATAAAAAGTAAAGACTGGTAACGTCTATAAATTTAATACGTCGTATGGGGTGGAGCGGATACGCCATATCGAAGTCTGGGAAGACAGACTCGATAACAAAATTAAATAACATTTCGGGTTGTCTCCCGGGAAGCACTTTTGTTTACAGTGAAGTCTTTAAGTTAGACTTTTCTTCAGCTTCTTCTTTTCATTCAGCTCTAGTTACCATCCATCCTTCGTCCATCATTCGAAAGATTTCCTGGTACGCACGGCATGCATCGTTGCTTTTTCTTGCTAAATCGTCGTATTCATCTTCTTTAATAGCAACATATTCTTCATCTTGTCCAAATGAATACTTGATCATCTCAAATCTTCGTATATTGCACACCGGTAACTCATGAACTTCACATAATTTTTCTCTCTCATCATGAGTTTCATTCTCATAATCAATTTCATCGTGATCTGGGTAGGTAATCTTGTGACTTTTCCATCTTTTCCAACAATCATTGCACGATTCATCATCATTGATTGATCCTTCCATGATAGCTTTATTTCTTAATGCTTCATCTTTTAGTTCGCTATCCTTTAAAGCCTCATACCATTCAAGGTCTTGGTAATGGAGCGAGTTTCCAATATAGTAAGCTCCGGGCAAATTTCCTCCATTATAATAACCATCCTCTCTCCAACTACAAGTTGGCCGTTTCGAACACCCAGTTTTATAATTGAAAGGTTTGCAAGTATGTTTAACTGGTTTCGGTTCCTTCCATATTCCATTATCAAGCCATGGCTTGTCATATACCCATGGTACATCCTTGTTCCATTCGTAGATCCAATCATCTTTATAATCTTCATAGGTTTTAAACCCCACGATATCCTTTGTAAGTAAGTCCGGATCTACTTTGAGAAGGTAGTTAAATTCATTAAATGCCGAACAAAGAGGTGTCTCATAATCAAATATATTAGTGTCGATCCTAAAGACTTTGGCAATTTCATCTACATCATCAGAAGATTCCTCATCAGTGAGCTCTACTTCATCATCTCCTCTAATCCAGTAAATCCATAATGCTTTTATAGTATAATGATCCATTGTCTTGTAGTTGAAAAACTTTGATCCCAACCATTTAGTAAACGCAACATCAGACGAATCAAATCCTATGTCATCATTAGCTGCATGCTCCGAATCATCATTAACTTTTGAGTCACATGGGATGTTAGCAACTTCAACTTCATATGTGAATAAATCATCATCCATTCCACTTAATCTATTAACTTCATTATTGAAAGCATCAAATGGTGTATCGCAAGTGAGCGAAACATCTTCAACCTTAATATCCTTAATTTTCTCAAACTCTCCTTTGATAACCTTTTTCATTCTTACTGAAAAATACCCAGAAAATTATCAGTAGAACCAGCGGGAGAAA
The DNA here is from genome assembly GCA_026074375.1 of Tanacetum coccineum. Taxonomy (NCBI): domain Eukaryota; kingdom Viridiplantae; phylum Streptophyta; class Magnoliopsida; order Asterales; family Asteraceae; genus Tanacetum; species Tanacetum coccineum. Next base: position 11,976 of record BQNB010068674.1, on the reverse strand, counting down.
GGTATCAAAAAAATTTGGGCTTTAAATTTGAGAATTGAAAAGATTTTTTATCAGATGATTGATACGCCGTATCCAATGGAAGTGGATACGCCGTATTAATCTTCTGATTCGAATATGTTGTATTGGACAGAGAGTTGGATACGCCGTATCCGATGGAAGTGGATACGCCGTATCCGATGGAAGTGGATACGCCGTATTCAGCTGTCGACCAGAACAGTGTATTAAGAAAAACAATTAAATACGCAAACAATTAAACACAAATATATAAGCAAACAATTTAAAGACAAATATACAAAATTTACAGAATATACAAGAATACACACTAATCCTAAGGGTTAGATCTAATCGAATGTTAAAAACCAAAATATCAAATAAAAATCAAGATTAATTTTCACTCCCCGGCAGCGGCGCCAAAAACTTGATGTGATGTCGTTGTATGGTATATTTTATTGATTCGGGTTTAAATTTATATTTTGCCGACTAAACCAAAAACAACACTTTAACGGGTAGTGTACCCGATCGGTAATAGTTTCATGGTAAGTAGGGTGTCGAACACTTGAAGCGAGGTTAAATCTATCAATTTAATTAATATCTTGGTTATCTAATCTATGTTAATTTTATCCAATTCTAAACTTATGTCAGTCCTGGTTCCTAATTCTAACGGGAAAAGGAGGTTTTCAGCCTGAGAGACTGGCACGGTTTGGTTGGTGACTATAATCAATTCAAGGCACTTTAACCCACGTAAGCTAATAAACAAAAGATAAAAGAGCGGTCGAACCTTATGATAGAAAACCGTATTAACCATTATTAATCCGATTAGAAAGTTGGTTTGTTTATCAAGTGCAATGATTTTTTCTCTCGATGTGGCATATCATTCTTAAGACTTAGGCGTTACATCATCCTAAGACCTAGGGTATGTTTGGCAAAACTAGCTGTAAGCTGTATGCTGTAAGCTGTAAAGTGCAAAGCTGTTATCATGAGCTACAAGCTGTATTTTTTTAATAAAAGTGTTTGGTAAACTAGTTATATAATGTAAAATGACATAAAAGGACATATATATATAATTGTAAACAAATGTAGAATATACATATAATAAAATAACTTATTAATAATACTCATAGTGCTTTAAGAAAATATGATTGTAATAGTCATTGATGACGTGCATTCCATATTAATATAGCAATATCATCTCGGATTCGTTTCATCTCATTAGATGTTCCTTGAGAGATATTCTCAGTGTTTGTTTCATGGCCACGAACATCGTGAAGTTCATCAGATGATATGTAATTTGGATGTTGCTCGATCGTAGTAAACATCATATCTTCTTCATCACTATTGCGAATGTAGTTATGCAAAGCAAATGCGGCCATAATGACATCAATTTGAGTTTTCACACTAAACTGTGGCATTCCACCAAGTATTTTCCACCGTTTCTTTAAAATTCCAAACGACCTCTCAATATAGCTTCGCAAAGATGAATGAGAACGATTAAAAGCTTCTTTCATGTTAGTAGGTGGCTCATTTTGAAACTGAGACTGATGATATCTTGTCTTGGAATACGGAACAAGATATCAATTTCTTTCTGGATATCCTTTATCAACTAGATAATATTTACCTGTCAAAATGGTTAAAAAGATGATTAGTATATTATAGCTTGTATATTTAACCACATAATAATATTCCATATATGTAGTCACCTTCAGGTGGTTTAGGGAAGTTCATTGCTTGCGTGTTAATTGCATGAAGAAAGACACGTGTGTTGTGTGCTGATCCTTCACAACCAACCGATATAAATGTAAAACACATATTAAAATCACACGTCGCCATTACATTAAAAGTAGGTATCCCTTTTCTACCGATATAACGAACTTGTTGAGCCTCTGGGATACATGCTCCTATGTGTGTGCCATCAATACATCCAATGCAGTCCTAAAACCAAATAAAATAATATAAACAGTAATATATTTGACATTTTAATAAGTACACTTAAGTTAACTAAATTACTACCTTAAAATACAGCATGTATCTTTTATCATTCATGATTTGAGGCGGTATAGGAAAACTTGAATCTTTTGGCCTAATAATGTCACTTGCTAGACCATGAAAACCGTTACCTCTAGCAGTTATCGCCTCTAAAACGTCATGAAATGCTCTACTAATAGTCTCTCTAGAACGTTGAAAACGCTCTGCAACATCCCTATTAGATACTTACAATGCAAGTGTGTAGACAAATACCCCTAACTTTTCAAGAGCGGACATTTTATCACTTGATTGTAATCCATAATTTGATTGTAGTTCCCTACACAATTTCTTGAAAACGTGTGGATGCATTCTAAATGCATTTACACAACGAATAGAATTACCATTCAAAACATCCTTCATCCAATCCTCTCCTTTTTGTTGGGATGTCATGCATGGTTCCTTATACATATGCTTATAGTAGTACTCGACAACTATATCACTGTCGTTAATCATATCCAATAAAAAATCTATAAATTGTAGTTTTTTAATCTTCTTTCTTTTTTCAATATCCATGGTAATCCTGTGCAATTAAAGAACATAAAAATCAGATAATAACATATATAATCAACTTCTAAAAAATTATAATAAAAAGACATTAAAAAATCCATAAAATATTGGGATAAGCATATCTCAAACTTAAAAAACAGCACACAACAATTGTCCAAAACAACAAAACGCTTAGAAATCCAAAAAATAAAACAACCAAAAATGTTTTCATGACGAGTCGCCAACTACATAAAAAACAAACTCTAGGTGCTCTTGTTTCTCTTATGTTGCAGCCAGCTTTTGGGACGATCTAGGATTTACCATAACTACACTACCTACGATCGGGTTCTCTTCCCGTTAGTGCGTTGTTAGGTAGATCGAGTTTTATAAATTTAAAACTTGATAAATAAATTATTTAAAAATAAATACGCATCAGCAACCGCTTCAATACTAAACTTATTACTTTGATTGCTGTTAGATGTTTCTGACTCCAAGTATTGTATGACACATTGTTGAGTAGCCTTACTTTGAGCTATATGTTCTGCAAGCCTTGCAGATCCCCCTGATTGTCTTCCTCTACGCTTCATATTAATAATTTTAGGTTTAGTGTTTGATTTGGTAGGCTTATGTATTTTTTAGGGATGCCACTTTGGTTTTGTGGTGTTGTTGTGTCAGCTCGATTAACTTCATCTATGAAACTATTATAGAAACTAGGCTCTCCAATTTGCGAATCTTCCATCTCAAAATTATGCACTTCTGTACCATCTTGATGGTCATCTAGATCATCATCACTCTCAACATCTTCATCCTCTACATTCTCAGAATGTACCTCCTTGAAAGTCTGCAGATTCATTGCCGATGATACACAATCTTCCCCACCAACAATAGCATCTCCATAAAGTTGAACCCACACATCTTGTAACTCCAACGACAGTTGCTTTTTTGAAGTTTTTTCAAATTCGGGTCCTCCTACACAATTTAATGGTAATCCATTAGATCCCAAAATGAATATAGTAAGATGATATGGTATTTTACTTCTTAAAGGACTATTATTATTTTACCTTAAATTTTCTTTTCCACCAATCATCTAAACAAGCAAGTTTATTTGCACTTGCATCCCATCCTAGACCCGTTTCGCCATTCTTTAACGACTTCCAAAGATTGTACTCTCTCTTCTATCCGTCGAACTTGTTCTTTAAAGCCTTTTCACTAACGAACGTGCGGTTAAAAAGGGTTGCAAATTGTGGTTGGATCTCGACCCATTTAAACTGGACATTTCGACCATGTTCGTTTACATAATTGTTAAAGAAGTTACACAAGGATAATGTCTGATATTCTAACCATTTGTCTTTTTTTGCTTTTTTATCACTTGGAGCCATCTAGCAATTTATTCACATAGTAGCAACATATTAAAGAAAACAATACATCCGAGCTAAAACCTACAACTATCATAACAATATATCACAGAAAGCAAAGCGAATAAAGGACTTATATTGATATTGCTTTCTTAAATAGCTTGACATTCTAAATTAATATATTATAATCATGTATACAATTATATTCATAAGTTACATTCTAAATTAATAGTTATATTCATAAGTTGCATACTAATATTGATGCTTCTGGTGCTAGTGATTTACTTGTGATTAACATATACAAGAGGAACCATGTCTATAAAGATGCAAACAGTATAAGTAATATCTTGCAGGCTCTAAACATCGTAGAGTAGTGCTGGTGATTTATCTTTACTTACATGGTAACCATAGTTGTATACTAATTTTTATATTAAACTGTTAGACCAAATCAGATTTTTTTTCTCATATTGACCTGATCGGGTTTCAGTAACTAGAGATAAATCATTAGCATCTATCGAACTTAAAACCCAAAACCTTTTCTATCTACCATAGATGCAGAACCTTTCGCTAACATAGAAGCAGGTGACGGGTCGACTAATGATATTAAACCTTATTCACGATTCTTAAAGTGGGATGTTTATACTTATTAGAGCCAAAGGTTCAACGAGCATAAAGTGGGATGTTCATACATCAAATATTTTCGTAATTCTTCTATCTACATCCATGATTTCAGTGAGTTTTGGATGCTCAAATGTATATAGACAAGCATTATTTTTTCACATATAACACAATAGTATTTCACATGCATGTACGTGTATATATTATATATATAACACAATAGTTTTTCATTTTTACCAAAATATATGCAGATGCAAGCATCCCAATATGGGCTTTATATTAGAATACTACATAATTTTCTAATGAGGGGTTGTGGGCAAGTGACTAATGTATACAATTTGTTTACGAATTAATGAATGTATTATGCTAGAGATTGTCAGATCACTAGGTAATCATAAGACGGTGGATCAAAAAAGTAAACAACTATTCTCTTTTCCTATGATGTAAATCACTAATTATAGAACACTAATCACTACATCAGTATCGCATGCTAGTACTATAACGAATAATAGATAAACCACTTTCTTACTTAAAGACCTAATTACATTAAATCTAACTTTCTTACGTAAAGATAGAAGAAGCAAAACTAGTGTATTAAAAAAGTATGTCGAAAAGGAATACATACCTGGGTGATCAACTGTTTGGAATACGTGCTGCTTCTTTTGCAATTTTGAAGAGAGCAAATTAAGGTTGAGGGAAAGATGGTTTCTATGTGTTTTTATATAAGCTTTGAGGGTATATGGGTAATTTTAGTTTATAACAGCTCTTGAATAATTAGAATGCTCTTCATATGAGCTGTCAATTTTGGAGCTATTTGTTTTAACTAAAAGCTAATAGCCTGCCTATCCAAACCGAGCTATTAAACTTGAAGAAGATTATTTTTATAAAAAAAGCTAATAGCGATCCTTAAGACTTCAGCAATATCATCTTCATCATCAGAAGATTCCCCCATCGTGAGCTCTACTTTTCATCTCCTCCTGATCTATTAAATCCATAATGCGTCATATTGAATGATCCATTGTCCTGTAGTTGAAATTTTTTGATCCCAACCATTCAATAATGCAACATCAGATGGATCATATCCCATATCATCATCAGCTTCTTGTTCTTAACATCCTTAACTTTCTCGAACTATCCTTAGATAACCTTTGTCATTCTTATTGAAAAATATCTAGAAAATTATCAGTAGAACCAGCAGAAAAGGATATAGAAAAAAAACTTGGGCCTAAGTTTTCGAGTATGGAAAAGAATTTTACCAAGATGACGATACGAACGTATCCAATGAAGTGGATACGCCGTATTATAGTTCAGGTGGGATGGAGACGCTGTATATTGGATAGAAAACTGGATACGCCATATCCGATGGAAGTGGATACGCCGTATTTAACTATCGACCAGAACAGTGTATTTAAGAAAAACAATTAAATGCTCAATCAATTAAACACACAAATATATGAAAGCAAACAATTAAATACAAATATACAAATATTACAAAATATACAAGAAATACACTAATCTAATTACACGAAGATCCTAAGGGTTAGATCTAATTCTAATGTTAAAAACAAAAATATCAAATAAAGAAACAAATCAAGAGTAATTTTCACGTCCCGGCAACGGCGCCAAAAACTCATGTTTGTAGTTGTTGGTATATTTAAGATGATTCAAGTTTTAAATTTATATTTTCCCGACTAAACCAAAACAACACTTTAACGGGCAGTGTACCCGATCGGTAGTAGTTTCGTGGTAAGTAGGGTGTCGAAAACTTGAAGCGAGGTTAAATCTATCAATTTAATTAATATATTGGTTATCTAGTCTATGTTAATTCTATCTTATTCTGTAAACTATGTAAAACCTATGTCATCTAGAGTCCTAATGTTAATCTAGGAAGAGATAAGCATTATCTCTTAACGCGTTTAGGGTTCCTTAAGTTTATAAAAGGAACATAGAATAGCATTGTAAATGATATGCGTTGATTGAGTTTACAATCAAATAGTAATAGTAATAGCAAGTTTGTTATTTGTTCTTGTGTTCATCTTGGTATAGATATTGATATTCCGCGTCAATATTTGTATTCACGATTATTGTCTCTCATAGTATCTTTGGATTTATTCAAAGGACTATAAGTCGTTTAAGGCTCATTGAGATCCTGTTGATAAGGACCTACAATCCTTATTTTTTTTATTATAATCTATCTTAGGGATTAAAGCAATGGTGATCTTGTTAAACCCTAGCTCATAGAGACTTTAGCCACTTACCGCTTAATGGTGATTTATACACTAGTAGTCTACTTGTCCAACTATCCAATGGAATCAGAACGTTATTTGTTGAATTATCTAGGTCACCTGCTAGTCAACATGATCAATAAACAATTAGCAATATCTAATTAACTAGTTAAGCCAGAAGCGTATCCTAGACACAAACTATATGGAGAGTTATCCCAGACTCTAGATTTACTTAGTCCGTATCACTAGATCTAGTTGAATGATAGGTCGCATACAAAAGCACGTAAACAAGTTTAAATTGATAAACATAAACAAGAATTCAATGATAAATCAAGAAATCGAGATAAACAAATACCAAACATCCAGATCTTCATAATAATTTCTAATACCCGAAGGTATTAGCCTTCAAACATCATAATTAATACAAGAGTAATTGTTTTAGCCAAGGTAAACTAACCGAGTTAACGAATGATACCAAAAACTGAATGATTACTAAAGTATAAGAAATTACACGTTGTCTTCTATGGACTGGAATGCGTTGCTCGACCTCTTCTGCTCTTTTTCTCCTTTGAAAATCGACTTTTATGGTTTAGTTATCGAGAATATGATTTAGCACACTTAAAACTTGTTTTTGAGTTTTGTATTTATAGGGTCTAGAATTCGGTTCGATACGCCGTATCCAAGGATTGGATACGGCATATTAGGGATTTCTTAGAGTAGGGACCACGCTTGATATCTTCCAGAATATTCACATACTATATCTTCGATACGGCGTATTGATATCTTCTGGATACGGCGTATTGGTCTTCAGAATAGTAATCATCAAAATATCTTCATTTAAGCTCCAGAATGCGCGCCTTTTGCTAATATTCACCAATTACTCAATAATTACTGCAATTCTCAAATATAAACGATTAAGTAATAATTATTTGCAATAACTATACAAAATAGGTTAATAACACGGGATAAATGATGCTATAAAATAGACGTTATTTGATGTCATCATGTGCACTCAAATATAAGTGTCACATATATATGAGTATTGCCACACTACATTCCATAAGTTGTATGAAATGAACAAAACACCTAATGGAGACCGTCATCTTAACAGCTTCTCAAACTTTAAAGTATTATTATTCTTTTAATTTATCATACAACTATGCTCTTAGTCGAGCATGTCTAGTCAACAAATTTATCAATTAAGATAAGATCTGTAATGACTAGGGTTGAGGATCACCTCAATCAAAATAAGCATTATTGTATATACACAACATTAAGCTCATTTTCAAAAATTCGTAGGCGATGAACATATCTTTGGTAATGTTTGGCTCCCACTTGAACTACCAGGTTCGTTGCTTTTATTATTGCGCCATAATTTTCGCAACATATATCCAAAGGTTTTTCATTACAAGGGATGACTCTAAGTCCAAAAATGAATTTCGTAGTCCAAACAAATTCCATTAGAATGTTTGTTACATTAGTTATCTAATGACCTTCATTTAGATATTAAAGTTGTCAAATCATCTAGCACTCATGCAAATAATATGAATAGTCCAATATTCTATTCATGATGAACCTTTTAGCTAAACTCAAGGTTTTCATACATGTGTTCAGTCTTACTAAGTGAGATAGAACTTTGAGGTTCACTCATTAACATGTCATATAATATTAGACTTATTTAACAACAGATGACTATTCTAATAAACATCAATTCTAAAGTTGTATGTTTAATTTTCTAAATCTTTTATAAGAAACTTTATTCCAAGCAAGGGATAAAATCCAGCTTTGATGAAATGTTGTTTCTAATATGTTAACAACATATGTGATTTAAGAAAAATAAACAAACATAATGCTCCCACTAGCTCTCAGGTGTACACATGAGCTATCTTAGTTCTAATTAAAAATAAAAATATTGATTTAACAATTAAACTTAGGGCAACTCCTAGATGCGTGCTTAATCTATATTTAGATTGGGTTAAGTCCATTGATTATAAACGTACTTTCTCAAAAATACACATCTAGTAAACCAACTTTATTTATTACTGATCTAGTAATTGAAACTTGTTGGTGCGTAAACATTTACTAAATATGACCGGTTAACATTCTATGTCATTTAAAATTTTTACACGTCATTTTTAACCCACGTGTATAATCCAGGCAGATATACCAAGACTTTTTTTTACCCTCAATACTTATACAACTGTTTTAGATGGACCTTTCAAAACCATAAACCGCAAAGAAACAAATCATGTATCTCAATCCACCCATCACTTATCCCTCTCTCTAGACCAAACCTTTCTCCCTCTTTCTAAATCACCACCGATTGACCCCTTCAACCACCATCGCCGTCGTCTGCTTCATAATCATATTTGAAATCATTTATCTTTCGCGTTTAATTAGGGTAAACAAGAATTAGATTATGATTTTATCTTTTGGGGATGTCGAAAAGGATAAACTAAAGTAGAAAAAGAGAAAAAATAAATTTGTTCTTTTGTTTTACTCATATAGTAGTGAATGAATAAAACTCAACTCAAGAAAATTTATGCTTTGTTTTCGAGTTTTGACCCATAAGAAGCGATGTGGTAACTTGGATTTGTGGATTTGTGGCAACATGGATTTGTAAAAGGCGCTTGTGTTTAGATGTGAATCTTGTTGCGAAGGTGTCGCGTTGTTATGGAGTGGTGCAAGATAGGAGATTTTGATGAGCTGATTACGACCATTTTGTTGTTGATGTTTCTATTAATTAGTTATTGTTACTGTATATTTCATTGGTCGTCATAAAGGATGTCGTCGGAAAAATGGTTTCGTAAGGTGAATGTTAGTACAAAATATGTCACCGGGTATGAGATGGTTCAAGATTGCTTGTTGGGTCGGGCCGGCAAGCCATCTCCGGGTTGGATCTTGCACTAAACAAAGTAATTTGATGACTTCCTGCACAAGTAAAGGTATACCGTTAGCCTTACCGTGGGGACGGACCCCACGATTAGACTCCGGCGTGAGAGTAAGAACACATGTTATGAGAGGTATGTGTGTGTATTGGGGAAGGTGAGAAGATCATACCTTTTGGGGTGTTAGAGGACCCCCTTTTATAGGTGACTAATCACATTAATGCTGATTGGATGTTGACTAATCACATTAATGCTGATTGGATGTTGACTAATCACATTAAATGCTGGTTAATGTTGACTAATCACATTAATGCTGATTAATGTTGACTAATCACATTAATGATGATTGCTGTTGCCATATCCGGGCCAAGGCCAGGGTACACACGTGGTTAGTACAGTCCAGGCCCAGAGGCCTGTTATACGTATTATACGCCATCAAGTCCCCCCAGTCTAGTATGTTTACTGCATGCGGCATTTGTTGCGTGCGGTTAATATTGCTAGACTCAATTTCTTTATTACTGTGCTTCTGCCACGATCATTGCCTTCTCCGCGACTCTTCTTTAGCCCGGTAGGTGAGATCTATAAGACGTGTCTTTTCTTTCTAGACCATACGTCATTATATTTGGTTTTGGGCCGAGCTAATCATGCCTATTATAGGTTCCACCCATATACATGTGTTGGGTGATGGTGCTCAAATGCTTGGTTTCCCGTGGCTGGACGGTAAAGACCCCGTAAGAAGAATGCGTGTTCTATAGTCGGGGTAACACTAGCATTGGCAAGATACCATTCTCGTTCGTTTCTGACGAGAGGATGATGAGAAGGATTTATAATGATGAAGGCGGACCCCGTATAATAAAGGCCGACGAAAGACGTACTTCCGTGGCTGGGTAATGCGAATATGGCATTCGACTTACGGCCGACGGAAGACGTACTTCCGTGGCCGGGTAATGCGAATATGGCATTCGACTTACGGCCGACGGAAGACGTACTTCCGTGGCCGGGTAATGCGAATATGGCATTCGACTTACGACAGACGGAAGACGTACTTCCGTGGCCGGGTAATGCGAATATGGCATTCGTCTTAGTATTGGGCTTGCAATGCCTCTTACATACTTGAGTTAATTTGTAGGTTACTCAGCCTCACTTTAGACTTGCAATTTTCTAAGTGTTCTTTATATCCGGAGATATATTGTGTGCAATGAACTTTGTTTGTTCACACAGAGTTACTTGGGGTTACCTGGCCCACTAAAAAACATTTACACGTATACCTTTTTAATCAGGGTAAAGTAGTATTTCACATGTATTAAAAATAAATGTTGGGCTAATATAAAAAAGGATGTAGTCAATGGTGTTATCATACCATTATAGCCCCTTACGTTTAGTGATGCTAAACTATATTAGTAGCATTAAACTTAATACATAGCATTTAGATGACATTTTTATAGAACATCTATTTCATGTGTATTACTTACGAAACATGGAGTTTATAAGACTGATAACTCGATCGTGTGTCTAGATATAAATTCATGTGACATTGAGCGTATTAGAAAGATAGCTTAACCATACGTGATATGGTGGTATTATTTAGTGCTACCATTTTATTAGTACTGAAGTCGTATAAGGAAATTAAGCATTCCTATTTCTCTCATGAAGAGACGTACTGCACATGTAGATATGAAACACGAGGTGTTCATTCATATGTCATGTCCCGATTTCGGAAATTAAATCCATGTATTAATGCAAATGTGCTTATATGAGTTAAGAGCAATATGATTTATCATTTATGCATGTGGTAAAAAAATTTCAAGAACTGTTTGTACGTTTATGTAAGTAAACTTTCTACGTGGCATGTATATCTCCGCATGTGTTGATCATGCAGGCATACGTAGATTGTATATCCCCACATATGTTGATTGTATCTAGGCATACTATTTTTTGCTTTTTCTTTCCTTTTTAATAAGCCATAAAAACGACATGGGTACGGACATGCGTAATTACTAAATAAATCGACAATTTTAAAATGATCAAGCTGGGACAGAGATTTGTTATGCTGGAGTCCGAAGCTTATAAAACGTACTTTACATATAAGTAAAATTGAAATTAACTTTGGCCAAAGTTTGGACCAGGTTAATCGATGAGGTACTTTAGTTCGTATGCAAAAGTAATTTTTGAGTTTTAGCACCGGTAAAAGGTGACGGAGGTAAGGATAAAAGTCCGGAGACTTGCTCAAAAAAAAGATAGCGGAAGCAGGCTCGTCTTCGACACGATGTGTTCTTGTCCGAAGCCTTGTGAGTAGAAGACTGGACTTATAATGATGCCAGTTGAATGAGTATATGTTATAATGCTATATGCGTTAAGATGTGTACGCTCTTAAGCTTTGCT
>BQNB010068673.1:0-27380 GCA_026074375.1 Tanacetum coccineum | reverse complement strand
CGATCCTTCGTGTAATTCCTTTGGTAATGCTCTTTGCGAAATGATTATCTTCAAACTTTCCTTCTCTTTCTTTTTTTGTTGCATTTTTTTCTATTTTTTTTGCTAACTAAACTTCAAAACTCGGTGTAGTTTCACCATCTTCACGATCATAATAATTCTAGATAATTCCTTCGATAGTTCTTCATTCTTCGGATTCACCATTAATTATGACGGTAGTAAAATCACATGAGTTTTAACTACTAATATACATTCCCATTTGCAATGTGCAAATTTCCAACCGCATCAATGATAGAAAATGACACAAGACTCGGGAAATAAAACTTTACACTTTAAGCAACTAGAAACTGTAAATTAAACTTAATCTAACAAGGTAGGTTAAGGTGTAAGGGTGTAACGAAACAAATAGTTCGTGTAATTCCTAAAGGATTTGGCTCTACGGGTTTTTCTAGTGGATCATCACTCTAAAGATGAGACTGGAAAAGGGTTTAAACGGGAGGTTAACTAACCGGTGTAGTTAGTTAATAAGCAACATGTAAAGGCGATTTGGGTGTAATCCTAAAATTTACCAATTTAAACAAGTTACTCTAATTAAATCCATAATACTCATTATTATGGTCTCGAATAGATATACCAAGCCAAGTTCTAAAGTCTACAACATCACCGGCACACTCATATTTTATGGAATTTGGGTAAACATTTGGAAACGAAAAGGTTAAATCCTCACAATATCTAACAAGGGTTATTGTGTGTGGGTTATGTAACATGTAATTTCATAAAAGTATGCTTGATTTTTTTTAAATTTGAGCATAATTTAAGCATTTTAGTGTGAAAAATAGGACAAGTAAACATTCTAATTCCATCCCCCCACTTGAATTATACAACGTCCTCGTTGTATATATAAAACATTAAATACGAGAATTTAAAAAGAATTAGAATGAGAAACTCCCCTGATATTTGCTCGGTAGATTCTCCAAGTTGCGTTTACGAGCAAGATTGTGTGCTGAAAAAGCGTTTGAATCCTAGCACGAACAGCACACACATAGAATTCCAGAAAATATGCATTCCACCAACTTCGTCGATATTTCTTTCACGAGGTCCTGTATAAAATATAGGAAGAACAAGTGCATTCCTATCTTGGTACCTACGGTTAATTTAAACTAAACTAAACAAACTAATTACGGGTCAGTCTGGTGGATACGGCGTATCAGTTTAGTGAATACGCCGTATTCAAAATCTGACATTATTATTTTTTAAGTGCAATAAAAATAAATGACTCATAAATCGTAAGACAATCAATACGCCATTATGGCATGGACAGAGGGTAAGCAGTATGGTGTTGGGAAGACGGACTCGATAACAAATTTAATTAACCAATCTGGGTGTCTCACGGGAAGCACCTTTTTTTACAGCGAAGTCTTAAGTTAGATTTTCTTCTGCTTCTTCTAGTCTGCCTTAGTTACCATCCATCCTTCGTCCATTATCCGAGAGATTTCTTGTAAGCTTGCATTGCCTTTTTATTGTATGTAAGATCGTCGTATTCGTACTTCTTTTACTACAACATACTCTTCTTCTTTTGAACTAATATTTGATCACATATATATCCTTATATGCACAGTCGGTGGCTCATGAACTTTACATATTCTTCTTGTCTTTTTATTCGTCCATGATTTATCTCATAAGCATCATCGTAGTTTGTATACAAGTTCCATTGTCTCTTTTGTTTTTAACGTGACTCGTCATCGTCTTCATTGATAGGTCCTTCCATGATAGCTTTATTTCTTAAAGCCTCATCTTTAAGTTCACTATCTTGCATAGCTTCGTACCACTCGTAATCCTGATAATGGAGTTAGTTTCCAATAATGTATGTTCTGGGTAAATTTCCTCCATTATATTATCCATCATCCTTCCAACTACATGTTGGCCATTTGAAATTTCCACTTCTTATTGACGAAAGGTTTGCAACGTATGTTTAACTGGTGCGGGTTTGTCCAATCTACGTGTTAGTCCATGGCTTTATCGACCATGGCTAATGTACTTGTTCCGTTCATAGATCCAGTCGTTTTTGTAATCTTCATAGGTCTTAAACCCCATAATATCCTTCGTAAGTAAGTCTGGATCTACTTTGAGAAGGTAGTTAAATTCATTAAATGCTGAACAGAGAGGTGTCTCGTAGTCAAATATATTAGTGTCGATCCTAAAGACTTCAGCAATTTCATCTTCATCATCTCCTCTGATCCAGTAAATTCATAATGCTTTTATAGTATAATGATCCATTGTCTTGTATTTGAAATTTTTGAATACAAAATTCAATAATTGAAAACCATCAGACGGTATACCCAGGTCATCATCAGCTTCATGCTCTGAATCATCATCCATTTTTGAGTCACATGGGATGTTAGCAACTTTAACTTCATATGTGAATAAATCATCAACCATTCTGCTTAATCGATTGACTTCATTGTTGAAAACTTCAAGTTGTGTTATGAATGTGAGCGAAACATTTCGACTTAATATCATAATTTTCTCGAACTCTCCTTTGATAACCTTTGTCATTCTTACTGAAAAATATCCAAAAAATTATCAGTAGAACCAGCGAAGAAAGGCATATAAAAAAAATTTGGGCTATAAGTTCGGGAATGGAAAAGAACTTTATCAGACGATCGATACGCCGTATTCAAGAGAAGTGAATACGTCGTATTAATCAGTTTGAATAAATACACTGTATTAGACAGAAAGTTAGATACGCCGTATTCGATGAAAGTGGATACGCCGTATAGGTTTTACCCTAATACGCTGTATCCATTCTTGGAGACCAATTTTTCCTAAAGATTCAACAAAGTAAAGAAAACGTACCTTGGCCTCCGCAACATTACAGCATAATTGCCATCCTTATAATACCGCTCTGGTCGAAAGGGAACGTCAAATGGGCACAGTAAAATTCTTACTGAGAAAGAAATAGCTTTCCGTTTGAATAATGTTTACCCAAATTCATGTATTTTGATTTTTGTTTAGAAAAAAATTTCCGTTCGGGGAGACATTTAGTGATTTTATCGTGACTTGTTTCAAAAAGCCTAGTTGATCCATGTGTAATTTCATTATCCTCTAAAGACTGTATTATATCGATTTCATTATTATCATTATCTTTTTCTGATTTTAAATCATCGGGACGAATAATGTTGAAGGGGAATAGATCATTAAAGTACAAAATATTTTGTTCCTCTTTATCATATTCAGACATTGATGTTTCATCATTTAAATTTAATTCATCGATATGTTGAAGGTTTTAGGTCGGTTCAGTTAATAAATCTGATTTAGACGTTTGAACATCATTGTAAACAATGGCTGGAAATTCGTTCTCAAAATCTTTAAAGAAGTCTAAATCATCAAAACAACTGATCGCAGGCTCAGGTGATGGAATTGAAGGTATGACTTTTTCATTATCTTTTTCTGAATCCGTTTTCAAATTGTTGACAGAAATCATTTTATAAGAAAACGAGTTTTTGTCACAAATTATTGTGTAATCCTCATCATCGGATTCGTCAAATGATATTCTAAAGTCGATTTCATCGTTGAAAGGAGTACTTACTTGAGATTTGCACTGAAGTGCATCCTGTGGTGCAAAGGCATCGTTAATGACTATAGCTGGGAATTCAGCTTCCACAGAGCTAAGGTCATGAAGATCGTCATCAATCCTGATCTTCCCATATGTAGCAGTTTGCCAGTTAAACACCCGACCACGCCTACGAGCTTTTTCTTCTTCAAGCTTGATATATTCTTCCATAATTATGTTGGGATCATCCATCCTGAAACAATCTTACTAGGAAAATAGTTAAATAACTAATACAAACAACCACAATAAACAAGAATATAAATTATTCTAAACTACACTGCTCCTAAGGGCTTAATCTAATGTTAAAAACCAAAATATCAAATAAAAATCAAGATTAATTTTCACTCCCCGGCAATGGCACCAAAAACTTGATGTGTCGTTGTGTGGTGTATATTTTATTGATTGAAGTTTTAAATTTATATTTTGCAGACTAGACCAAAAACAACACTTGAAACGGCGTGTACCGATCTGGTAGTAGTTTCGTGGTAAGTTGGGTGTCGACTCTTGAAAGGCGAGGTTAAATCTATCAATTTAATTATATCTTGGTTATCTACTTCTATGTAATTCTATTTCTATTCAAAACCTTGTTTACCTATGTCGTCTTATTACTAATTCTAACAGGAAAAGGGGGTTTTCAGCCCTGGAGATCCGGCACGGTTTGGTTGCTTCTATAATCCAATTCATGGCATGTTACCACGCAAGCTAATAAACAAGAGATTTAAAGAGCAGTCAAACCTTATATAAGAGAAAACTGTATTAAACCTTTATTAATAAGATTTGAAGCCTGGTTTGTTTATTTAGGCAATGATTTCTCTTTTATTGGGGTGGCATATCATTATTAAGACTTGGGTGTTACATGCATCATAAGACCATAGACATTATAAATCTGTATCATTTAAGTATCTGCAAAAGCATCCTTTTATTTGCTGATAATAATTCTATCTTGGGATTAAAGCAATGTTTCTTGTTAAACCCTAGCTCATAGAGACTTTACCCACTTACTGCTTAATGGTAATTTATACACTAGTAGTCCACTTGTCCAACTATCCAATGGAATCAGAACGTTATTTGTTGAATTATCTAGGTCACCTGCTAGTCAACACGATCAATAAACCATTGGCAATATCCAATTAACTAGTTAAGCCCAAAGCGTATCCTAGACACTGGCTTAGAAGGGACAATATTTGTGTAAACTTTAATTCTAGAAAAGTGTATAAATTCACTATATGGAGAGTTTTCCCGGGGACTTCTAGATTCTACTCTTGGTTCGCTTTACTAGATCTAGTTGAATGATAGGTCGCATACAAAAGCGCATAAACAAGTATAAATACATAAACATAAACAAGCATACAATGATAAATCAAGAAATCGAGAAAAAACAAATACCAAAAAACATTCAGATCTTCATCAATAATGGAACTCTTAAAATATAATAAATACAAGGAGCCAATTATTTAGCCAAGGTAAACTAACTGAGTTAACGAATGATACAAAAAACTGAACGATTACTAAAGTATATGGAATTACACGTTGTCTCCTATGGAATTGATAACGTTGATTGACCTCTTCTGCTCTTTTTCTCCTCTGAAAATCAACTTTTATGGTTTAGGTATCGAGAATATGATTTAGCACACTTAAAACTCGTTTTTGAGTTTTCTCTTTATAAGGTCTGGAAGTCGGTTGGATATGGCGTATCCACGTGTTGGATACGGCGTATTAGGGATTTCTTGGAGTAGGGACCACGTGGCTATCTTCCAGAATATTCAAATGCTATATGTTGAATACGGCGTATTGAGTCTCTTTGGATACGGCGTATTGATCTTTATCCTTCTGTGGTCTTTGGTGAGTGCAGGCACGGACGCGCGTATCTTATTTGTTGGATAACGGCGTATTGGTCCTTCAGGAATAGTATTCTTCAAAATAATCTTCATTTAGCTCAGAATGCGTGCCTTTTGCTAACTTTCACAATTACTCATAATTACTGCAATTCACAAATATGAACGATTAAGTAACAATTCTTTGCAACAACTATACAAAATAGGTTAAAAACATAGGATAAATGATGCTATAAAATAGACGTTATTTGATGTCATCAGTAAGTGACATATGGTATTTGACTAGCGGGATTGCTAGGTTGTGTTACATGATTAGCAGGGATGCTAAGTCATGGTTGCTTGCATATATTCATTGTCATATAGCACTATTGTCCACTGTTTAAAATATTGGCACAACTTTTGGGTTTAAGGTCAATCCTACGAGCTCACCAACATTATTGTTGACGTTTTCGAGTAGCATTTTCAGGTGAAGTAAAAGAGGAATATGTTGGTGATTTATGATAGTAGACTTAGAAGTATCCCGAGTGGATTTTTCATGTGAAGTCCTGCTTGTTTATTTTATTTGGTTTTAGTATTTGGAAGATTTTGGTTTAAGTTCGGATTTAGTCCCCTGTGTGGGCATTTGATATATGTAAGAGATTTTGGAATTGGTTATGATTTGGGACATCACTCGAGGTTGTTCGAGATGGATGGTCTTCGTAACACTTAAAGTTTATTTATTGTAGTTTTCTCTATATTGTATCTTGTGTTATGATTGATCATTATGTTGCATTCTCGAGTTTCCGCCATTATCAGGGTGTGACAGATTGGTGTCAGAGCCAAGGTTATAGAGAACTAGGTGGGTTGACCTAGACTATAATGTAAGATCCGTCATTTAGTTATGTATAAGATCTATGTGCGCGGTGTTCCGCTTTTGCTTGCTTTTGCGTATTCGCGGTTTGGTGCTTTAGTTATGTCAGTCATTGAAATGTGTGAGCTTAATACTAAGTACGACTGGGAAAGGATGTGGATATAAGTACGGTGGTCAACGTAGTTATAAGCGTATCACAACCCACTCATATTTAGTAATGTCGTTCACACAAATCAATGTTGACACCATAAGGTGGTATTATGTGTGTATATATATATATATATATATATATATATATATATATATAAATATAAATATATATCACTATTTAATAAGATGTTTATATATTTGTTGTTTCCCACTTAACTAAGGTGGCTATGTTTTTTTCTCCCTCGTATAGATAATGCCGTCAAGGATGAGGACCCGAAGTGCTGGCTGGCCTGTTGCCGAATCATGAGGAGGGGGAATAGGTGGACGGGTTGGTAGAGGTGAAAAGGGTAGAGGACCTAAGGGAGGTAATGATGAGCGTGTTGACGAATTGAATGGTCAAGGAAATAACCAGGGTTTGGGAGCTAATGGAGGCGTATATGGAGTCAATGGGAATGTAGAGGGAGTCAATGAGGGTGTGGGAGGAGCTCCCGACTTCTCACCGATCATTGCCCAGTAATTGCAGAACCTCTTACCCGCCATGCTAGCTCAAGTTGGTAACTAAGGAAATGTTGGAAATCAGAATGGTAATGTGGTTAATGAGAACGTTCAAGAGAACGTTGGGAATGTGTTAGTAAATAGCAACCTGGTAGGTTGTTCATATAAGGAGTTCTTAGCTTGTAACCCTAAGGAATATGATGGTAAAGGAGGTGTTGTAGTTCTTACTCGATGGATTGAGAAAATGGAGTCTGTGTAAGATATGAGTGGTTATAGTATTGACCAAAAAGTGAAATACACTGTTGGTTCATTTGTGGATAAGGCTTTAACGTGGTGGAACTCTCAGATCCGTACGCTAAGCCGGAAAGTTGCTGTTAGTATGTCATGGAATGACTTTAAGTTTATGATAATAGAAGAGTTTTGTCCTAGTCATGAAATGCAAAAGTTAGAAACTGAGTTATGGAATCACGCCAAAAAATTAGGGAAAATCTAAAGTGCAACAAAGAAGCTAGGAAAAATAGACCAAAGAACTCAGCTAACCAAATAAGCTCAATAAGCCCTAAGATAAGCTACGGCTTATTACATAAAAAGGAAATGAGAAAAAGGTTATCTATTAAATGGTGCAAACTAGGACATGTGACAAGTCCCAAGGGCAGTGGTAAGGTGTGTGTGTTGTGTGCTTAAGGTCTTGAGTTCGAACCTGGCTAAACCCCTTTTTGCTTATTTTTTAATTTTTTTACTTTTATGAAAAACTGAATATTAGGACTTAAAGAGGACACAAATCTAAACAACTTTAATAAAAGGTACACTAGCTTAAACTCAAAATTAAGCTTTTTAAAAGCTTTTGAAAATGGCAGGTCAGTAAGTGGCCTTTTGAGCTTTAAAAATCCTTGATTGCAATTAAGTGTTTGCACAATGCTTAATATAAGCTCATTTTTGAAAACAAAAGGTGTTCTGAATAGCTTATGAGTTGCTTAAGCTAATTATGAAAAGAAATTTGAGCTGGAAACACTGAAAAACAATTGAAATTGATGGTTAAGGTGACAAACTCAGGAAACAACTCAAAAAGCTTAAAAACAATATAAGCTCAAATGCTCAATAAGCTATGTTAGATACTAAGCTTTTGAAAACTACTTTACCTACATATAAGCTAAGTAACCAAATCATAAAAACCTAAGCTATAATCTGGAAATCTTAATTTAAAAACTAAAATCTAAATCCTACTGTTTTTGGACTTTTTGGCTTTTTAGTGACTTTTTAAAGCAAAATTAAGCTAACTAATTAAGCTGAAAATGGAAAATAAGCTAAGACTTAACTAAAGCTATATAAAGACTAAAATATATTTGAAATTAAGCCTATAAATCCTACATTTACTAGCTCAAATGAAGATCAAAAGTTCGGCAGCACTAACTGATATTAGTGCTGCTGATGTAAATGGTATACCACAAAAACTCAAGTGCAGGCTTCCTTAGGGGTATAGCCTGCACAATACACTCTATTTAAGTGTATACAACACAATTCAAACACACACAAAGTCCTAAACAGCTTAGATCAAAATTAAGCAATCAAAACTTAAGCCATAAAGTACCCTGGTGCTGAGATGACAAAATAAGCCATAACTTTTTAAATTTTTAAAACTAAACTTTGAAATCTCACTTCCTAATGATTATAAATGAATTAGAAACTGACTCAAGTAAAATTGAGGACTCACTTTGACTTTTTGATGTCAAACTAGCTTATACCAAACACTCCTTAACATAAGACAGATTTTTGATTAAGCTCTTAAAACTAAAATCTACTTATTAAAACTAGATTACCAGATTACTATAAGTTTATAACAACTTAATTAAACACAAATTAACCACTGAATTAAGCTAAATACCAAAATCTACTATTATACTAATTATATTTTTGGCTTTTCTATGGATTTTTATAACAGATATAAAAAACTACTTTCTATAACTATTAAGCTAACAATAGATGATAGGAAATAGATAATAAGCATAATGGAGGACAAGTAAACACAAATAAGCAGATAGCATAAGCAAATAAGCACATTAATAAGCTAATAAGCAGATTAAGCAAAACTGAACTTTAAGAACAAAAATTTAAAAGGAGAACTTACATAAGCTTCAGCTAAACAGAAGCATAAACTTAAATGGCATCTTCAAGCTCTAGCTTATCCAAATGGATAAGCTAGTATAAGTCCATGGAGACCCTTCCATTATAGGTCTCCCTTCCAAAAGCTTAATATTCCAAAAGCAAAGGTACTTAGCTATTTTAAAGGTTTAGTAATGATTAAGGTAAGTTTTGAGCTCAATTATTAGCTTAGAGACTAATAAGAGCTTTATAGGAGCTTATGAACTTTAGCTTAACATTTGATAGGAAAAGAGAAATCTTATGAAAACAAAGAGCTTATGAGAGACTATTTAAAACTGAATTTTTATTAACATAAAAACTTGATTAGAATGCTTAAAAGGAGATTACATAAGCTGAGAAATAAAATTAAGCTAAAACTTAAAAAGCTATTAAAAACTACTATTAGCTCATAGGTTGTCTGTGTATGAGGGGTGAGAGCCTTTTTATAGCTACTGATAGAAGATTTTAGGCCTGCCTTCTTGCCCACGCTCCATCTAATCTTCACCATCCATTTCTTCAATCATTGGATCATTGATCTCATCCGTTGGATCAAGTGTGGACACTCAAGGATTGCCAAGCTATCATTCTTGATGTGACAGCTTGTGCTACTTCTCTGAGTATACCCAGTGTAATTCCCATCATCTCTTGTGCTTTTCCTCAATTCCACGAGTAATTCTTGCTTAAGATTGGTTAATGAAAAAGCTTGAATGACCATTTTAATCCTACCATCTTGTAAGAGACCCCTTAAATTGTCTTCCATACCCTTTAATTTTGATTTGCCCCATCGTTTGACCATGGGTAAATGAGGTAGGGGATGATGAATAGTAAAATGGCTTCGCGCCCTTTTTATAACTGAAACTGGGGTAAAATCATTTTAAACTTTGGGGAATTGGCAAAATTGGTCCTTGTGGTTGGTTTATAAAAGAGTAAGGTATAAAAGGACTTTCGTAATTGACAGAAATGGTCCTTGTGGTTTTATAAAAGGGTATTGGGCTTATGATTTTGGGCTTATGGATCCGGGTATGGCCTATTTAGGTTTAGGGACCATTTGTGTGATTTTTGAAACTTGAGGGGCTATTTAGGTAACATTTGGGGTTTGTCTTCTAGTGGGTTGACTTCTGTTGACCCATAGTTGACTGAAGTTGACTTTCTTTGACTTTGGCTTTGAATCTTTGGCTCTCTTGTTCTCTTCCGTTTCCCGTGTCTGTGTTTGCCCGTTTTTGACGGTTTTCTTATGATTTTTGTCTTATCCGTACCTGCACATACAAAACACAAAAACAAGCATATCTTTGCCGATTTTAGTTTGTTTTGGGTTTAATTTGGCTATTTTAAGTACAAACGGATATGTGTATTTTACACTTATTAGTTGGCTAGATTGTATTTAAATGAGATAGTTGCTATACATGGTGTCCCGATCTCGATTATATCGGATCGTGATAGTCGTTTCACATCAATGTTTTGGTAGTCAATGCAAGAGGCATTAAGGACTCGTTTAGACATGATTACGGCTTATCACCCTCAGGCCGATGGTTTGAGTGAGCGTACTATTTAGACTTTGGAAGACATGCTTAGAGCGTGCGTCCTGGACTTCGGAGGAAGTTGGGATGTTTATCTTCCGTTGGTTGAGTTTTCGTATAACAATAGTTATCATGCTAGTATGAGATGTGCTCCGTTTGAAGCATTGTATGATAGAAAGTGTCGTTCACCAATTATGTGGGCTAAGGTTGGAGAAGGTCAGTTAATAGGACCTGAGTTAGTGCAAGAGACTACTGAGAAGAATCTTGAAGATTAAGGATAGACTTAAGGCTGCGAGTGATCGCAAAAAAGTTATGCTGATAAGAGGAGGAAGCCTCTAAAGTTTAGTGTATGTGACTATGTCTTGCTCAAAGTGTCACGTTGGAAAGGTGTGGTACGCTTTAGGAAGAAAGGGAAGTTAGCACCTATATTTGTTGGACCTTTTGAGATTATTAAAAAGGTAGACCTTGTGGCCTATCGGTTAGATTTGCTTGAGGAATTAAATGGTGTTCATGACACGTTTCACGTATTAAACCTTAAGAAGTGTTTGGCTGATCCAACGCTGCAAGTGCCTTTGGATGAGATTCGAGTTGATGCTAAGTTAAATTTTGTGGCAAACGTTTCTAGTTTCAAAAAGATACCTTGGTTTTAGAAAGAGAAACTTTTACTATTTATTTTCTAACTTATAACATTATTATTATTATTTACATTATTAGGCTAGGAATCGGTATCACTTTTCTTTCGACGACACATCGGCCACGCCTCCGACAAGAGCTCGTTTACTTATTATGATACCAACCCTAAATATACATCCTCCATCCTTTCTTTCGATGTCACATCGGGGGGTTGCCGAAATCCAACAAATGGGCAATGTACTTTATTGCGAGGGTGTTTGAGGTTTTGTATATTAATTATAAACTTAAGGATTTATTAATTTGCTTCCTTTTTATCCTCCAACTACATCAATTTTTTTTAATCTTAATTTACACAATATTTTTGCAATAGATATATTTCATTTTAGAAAACAAGTATAACTTGAACTAAAAATTCTTATTTACCAAACGATATTTGCTTCATCTTCGATAAAGCTTTTTCTACTAACATATTGTTGATTAGACTTTTGAGAGCAAAACCTCTAATTTGTAAAAATTAAAGAGATCACGTATAATTAATAATTTTAAGACTCGGGGAGAAAACCCAAAGTTATTCTTATAAAACTTTAAGTTTTCCGAATAAACTTGTTTAGCATCCTAACTCGTAATAGCACTAATCATCTCTTATTCTTTGCAAAGACCAATTCACAAATACTTAGCCTAATTAAAATCCAACTCGATCATATTTATAATCTACTTGGATTAGCACAAGTCGTATATACTATGATTTCAAGTCTAGCATGTTTAAAGTCTACATGAGATAGACGAAACTATCAGCATTAATTGTTTAAGGGATAAAGTAGAACTCTACACGTCCGATTCGGGGGTCAAAAATTTACTTCTATATTTCTTACCAACGGGAAACCTACATTCGTGTCTTAAACACTATATTATTTTATTATTTATTTATGTTTATCTTTTTGTATATTTTTTCAACTAAATAATTTTTTTATTTTTTCATTTTTTTTTTTATATAAGAACTTAAAATTATTTTTTTTTGCTTTTTAGTGGGGAAAACGGGTAGTGAGAAAAAACAATAAGTGGGTAACATCAAATCGATGGATTCCATCCCCCAAACTTAAACCGATACATTGTCCTCTATGTTTAGTCGGGTCTCTGACCGAGAATCTAAGCGTTTATGAATTATGAAAAGATAAACATGAATCGATAAGATGAAAGGATCCCCAAACTAATTTCACATAAAGGATGAGAAGCTTGAGTGAAATGGGATACAACACCGGACACGAGAGTCTTCAGAAATTGTTGGGTCAATCCTGCAAAAATAACAACAACAAACAACAAACAACAAGAACGGAAGAGAATAGACACACTTCACAACACATTAGAAATAGAAAGAATACTAGAAAAGGATAAGCATGGGGATGAACTCCCACGAAGCGCCTTGTTTTTGGTTACGAGTCGGCCCAAGCTCGACTCGAATCCTGAATTTAGTTGTCCTTAGGGAAAGTTTGGAGATCGGATAACCAAATGGTGTATTGCACTTTGTTATCCCCCTCCATAGTTATGGCACTCCCTTCCCCCCCTTTTTAAGATTGGTGGCTAGTTGACTTTGAAATTTGAACCATAGGATGAGACAATTTGGCAGTGCCATAAGGAAAAACTTCGGTTAAACTGTGAAAGGACCGGACCATCAGGACTTGAGCTTTTCGGAGAAAATCTTTAACTCGGGAGTTGAAAAGTAAAACTGATCACCAACATTAAAGTTCGATTTTGATCTTAGTCGTCTGTTGAAGTTTCTTCGTCTTCTCATTGCTTGATTAATGAATTCTCATAAGTTTGATCTCGAAGGCCGTGTTAAGTTCGTTAAGTTAGAGCTTTCGATGATATCACCGCGGTCTTGAGATCGAAGTTGGCATGCTTAAGAGCCCAATATGCCTTGTGTTCTAGCTCAACTGGTAAATGACACGATTTTCCATAAACTAGCTTGTAGGGCGTGCATCCGATTGGAGTCTTGTAAGCGGTTCTAAAAGCCCATAAAGCATCGTCTAACTTGTCTGACCATGAGGCACGGTTTTCTCCTACCGTCCTTTCTAAGATTCTTTTAAGTCCACGATTCGTCACCTCGACTTGACCACTAGTTTGAGGGTGGTAAGCGGTAGAAAGACGATGTGTGACACCATATTTAGACATAACTTTATCAAATTTGTCGTTACAGAAATGGGTCCCACGATCGCTTATGATAGCTCTCGGTGCACCGAATCGGGAGAAAAGGGATTTTAAAAAATTTGACAATACTCTGGCATCGTGGTGGGAGCGCCTTAGCTTCAACCCATCTTGGAAAGATAAATTGACTGCATACTATACCTAATATTTGTTACCTTAGTCGACGGGAAAAGGTCCTCATAAAATCACTACCATACATCGACATTTTACCAACTTGGATAGCATTTAAAGGCATCTAATCTTGATGTGAAATTTTGCCTTGTCTTTGAAATGCATCACAAGATTTGATCAATTCGTAAGCATCCTTATAAATTGTAGGCCAAAAGAAACCGGCATCAAATACTTTTCGAGCGTTGGTGAAGATTAGCACTCATATGGGCCTCGGTGGGTTATCTTCCTTCATGAAAAGCTGTGAGGGTTTCAAGAGCTTCTTGGCCGTAATACAAACCTAGGATTAATTTGATCCGCACATGTACGAAAGAGATAGGGATTCATCCAAAAGTTAAGCTTTAATCCTTGAAAAACTTCCCTCTTTTTGTTTAGTTGACATTCCTTTGATTAGAAAATTCCCCACGTGGTAATTTGCTATATCAGCAAACCACGGGGTACTTTGATTTTTGATAAGTGTAGAATACACATAACCGTTTATACTTAAAATAACCCAATTAAACCCAAAACAGACCAAAAATAGCAAAAATATGCTTGTATTTGTGTTTTGTGTGTGCAGGTATGGATAAGTCAAAAATCACAAGAAAACAGTCAAAAGCAAGCAAACACGGACACGAGAATCAGAAGAGTTCAAAAAGAAGCCAAAGATACAAAGCCGAAGCCAAATCCCTAGCCATCTCCTCTTTTATGAAGCCTCAAGGGCCAATCTTGCAAATCCCGAAAGTTATTTATAACTTAGAAAAGAAAGAGAGGGACCAAAAGTGCAAAAACCCCCAAACTCCAACAGTTTTAACTGTCGACATAAGGGCACCAAAGGTGTTACTATTCACCTTTCTTCCCCGTTTCACCATCCAGGGTAAATCAAAGGGGTTTTCTAAATTAAAGGGTGCTTAGGTCAATTCATGAGCTTACTAACACAAATGAAGGGACAAATCAGTCTTTATCAAAGGATTACTTAACCTCTCCCAATCAAAGGCCACATCAACAATGGTGAAAGCACAAATTTATGTAAACGTCACATCAATGGAATGACACGCTGGCAATCCTCAGGTGTCCACAGCTTGATCAAACGGCTACAAATAAAGCTCAAATGATTAAAGGAATGATTGGCCAAGTTGAAAGTTTGGAGGGAGGGCTAGAGATCCTAAAGATGCTTCTTGTCAGGACCTATCAAATAGGCCTCATCTTTTCACATACAAAGGGTTTCAACAAAAAAACAATACTATAAAATAGGAATAAACTGTAGTATTTTGTAACACGTAGATGTAAGTAAGAAATGTACCGTAGTATAGTGAAGAACGGTTGTAGATACAGATTGTATCAGAGTAAATGAGTAGAGTTAAGGAAGTAAAGTAAGAAGAGGATTCATAGTTTAGTATTAAAGTACAAGTAGAGTAGTACAAAGTCAATGAGTCTGTAAACAATAGTAGTTAAAGTAGTTTTTATAGTAGTATAAAGTAGTATAAAAGAAGTACTTAAAGAGAGTTAAGTCAGTATATTAGAAGACAGTAAGGATGTAGTAGTTTAGTAAAGTCAAAGTAAGTAGTGCTAAGTAGTTAGTTTGTAATTGTATGTGGTATATAAAAGTAAGGGGATGATAAGTAACAATGTAAGTAAAGACGTAAAGTAAGTTTTAGTATGATCAAAGTAAGTTTTAAAAGGTTTCACCATTAAGTCAACAACTTGGAAGAGAAGAGTTAAATAAAAAGGTAAAATTTAGAGTGTATAAAGTCAAGTGACAAGTGAGAAGGAAGATAGTCAGTAAAGTAGGAAAAATGTAAATAAAGATAATAAAGTTAAAAAAGTAGAAGTAGTAAAGTAGAGTGAAGTAAGATGTCGAGTCTAGGTAAGTAAATAGCAAAAAATAAAATGTTGATGTTAGTTTTTTCTTAAACATGTAGAAGTAGTATAAGTAAGTAGTTTAGTAAAGTAAAAGAAAGAGTATTAGTAATAACGGTAAAGTTAGAAAGTAGTAAAGATAAAAAGTAAGTAGAAAGTAGAGAAATAGTTATAGAGTCTTAATGTAGTAGTAAGTAAGTAGTATACTCAGTAGTAGTATGATGTGTTACAGTTAGTAGTTTTGGTTAGGTAGGTTTTTTTGTATATTGGCGTTGTCGGGAGGGGGTATTATAGTTAGTATATGTATTTATTTAATATAGAGACTGAAAGATAGTAAAGAATAGTAGAACTATTAGTTTTCAGGACACAAAATAAAGTGTAAGTAGTAGTTTTTTTTAGGAAGTAGTAGCTTAATTAGAAATTTTAGCTTAATTGTTTTAGCTTATTTACCTTAAAATCGTTTTGTAATTTCTTTTCAGTAATGTAATCAAGGTTCTAGTAATAAAATTCAG
Source organism: Tanacetum coccineum (assembly GCA_026074375.1). NCBI lineage: Eukaryota > Viridiplantae > Streptophyta > Magnoliopsida > Asterales > Asteraceae > Tanacetum > Tanacetum coccineum. Next base: position 11,430 of record BQNB010068673.1, on the reverse strand, counting down.
TGTTATTACTTTAAATTTCTTTCTTATAAATCTCTTTTAATAAGCTCATATAAGCTCTTTCAGTTTTTATAAGCTGAATAGAGCTGTTTGAATTTAGTATTAATCTTATCTAAACCTTAAATCAGTTTAATCTCATATGGATCTTCTAAATTTGAGCTTTTGGGTAAGGGGATCTTAACTGGAAGCCATCCCGAGGGAGACTTATAACTAGCTAATTAATAAGTTAGGGCGTTGTAGCTGCCTTTATTGGTTCCTTTTGTTTAGCTAAAGGATGAAGTAAGTTTTTCTTTTCATTTATCTCTAATTTTAGTTTAAATTGCTTAGTTATAGCCTTTATGCTTAATATTGCTTATTTGCTTATTCTCTTTGCTTATTAGTGTTTAAATATCTCTTCTAGTGCTTATTAGTTATATGTTCTAGTCTGTTTTTGCTTAAATAGTTATAGATCATTAGTTACTAATTTTGTCATTAAAAAATATAAATTCAAAAATATTAGTTTAATTAGTTTAGATCTTAGAATTTTATTTGTTCAGTTGTTTAATCATGATTGCTAAGTTTGTTTTAAGCTAGTTTTTATCTGGTATTTAGTACTTGTTCATTAGATTTCTCTTAAAAAGCTTTTCTCAAATTCATTATTGTTCATAGTTTTTTAAGGTGTGTTGGTTTAGTGCACTCCGTGATTAACACTAGCAGTATTAACTAGTTAGTACTGCTGAACCTTTACACTACCAGTATTAACCAAAGTTTAGTACTGCCAGCCTAGTTCTTTAGTAGGCAATTCAAGGTAGGGATTAAGTTTAGTTATAGCTTATCTTAAATTTAGTTTTAGCTTATATTTCCTAGCTTAATTATAGTTTAATTATGATCTTAAAAGTAAATTGCATTTATCAGCAGTAACTTGCTAAGAGAAAAGTCTGCTGAAATTTTTTTTACACTAGCAGTACTAACTGTTAGTACTGCTACCTTTAGCCTAGTTTTAAGTTCAATAATTTCTAGGATTTAATAGCTTATCTTTTAGCATCTTATAGTCTAGTTATAGCTTAATATAGAATAAGTCTTAGATTACATTTTCTAGCTTATTTACATAGCTTATTTTTGCTGTCAAAAAAGTTAAAAAGCCAAAAACAGTACTTAGGAATTTTAAGGTTTTAATTTGTTACTTTAGCTTATGGGCCTAGATTTTCTAGCTTAATTAGATAGATTATAAGTAGTTTAATAAGTCCTTAAAGTTTTAGAGTCTAGTTTAGCTTTTTAAGCTTTTAAGCTCTTTTGGATTTGGTGCTACTTTGCTTATTTTCTGAGTTTGCTTAGTTCATGCTCAATTTTAGATGCTTAAAAGTACTTCTAGCTTAGATTTCTTTGCATTCATAGATAAAGCATTTCATAAGCCTCTTAGAACACTTTTCCTTTTCCATATTGAGCTTGATTTGAGCTTACTATAGCTGTTTTAGTAAAACATAGCCCAAACCCCTAGTTTCTGTAACAACTTATTAAGAAGCTCTTTTTAGAGCTTATCTTTGAGTTTCAGACCATAGTGCTTTTGTTAAAATTGTTCTCCCTAGCTTCCTTTACAACTTTGCTCTTTTAAGTTTTCAGTGATAAGCACTTTTAGAATTTAAGTTTAAAATTGGACTTAGTTTGTTGTCGGGGTAAGTTCTCAGGGACCGTTCCTGTAATTTTTTTTGTTTTAGTCGTTTTCCAGTCAATCCTTGCCCGTTAAATGCTTTAGTTCATTTAGTCCTTTTCCCTTTTGCACCATTAGTCCTTAGTTTAGTTAATTAATTAGTTTTATTTAGTCTTAATTAATAATTAGGGTTAAGTTTTAATTAAGTTTAATTAACTTTTATAAAGAGATAAAAATTAGGGCTTTTGTTTTTAATAATCTTCGGCAATTTTTCTTTATCTAGTAAAATTTTAGTTTACATTTTTAGGAATAGTCAAAACTCATGTATTTTTACTACCATCACAATTAATGGTACGTCCGAAGAATGAAGAAATTATCGAAGAAATTATCCAGAATTATTATGATCGTGAAGATGGTGAAACTACTCCGAGTTTCGTATATAGTTAGTGTTAAAAAAATGAGAAAAATTGCAAAAAAAAAAGAGAAAGTTCGAAGATAATCGTTTCGCAAAGCAAGAACCGAAGGAATTACACGAAGGATCGATTATTCGTTGATACGTCTTACAAATCAACGATGTAGAGTATTGTATAAAGTGGAAGATATCGCCACTTGCCTTATAGAGTATGTAAAGTATGAGATGATTAGGAAGTTAACCGTTATGGGAACGCCAACTTAGGTTGTTGTTTTTTATCTATGATCAAGACGTTGTAAATAGTTGTGTCTTTATCATGGTAACGGTCGGGAAAAAGTGTCTAGCAACTTGTATCTTAGTCTTAATCTATTTGTTTTGTATTTTTATTTAACAACAATTTACCTCTCTTCCCTACCCTATATCATTCATCATCCTAACCGTTGGTTAAATTCGAATGAGGATGTGATCGAACACACATGTTTATTCCATCGATACGGCCATGTATGTGTGCTTCAGCTGCCTTGTTGGAGTGGTACTTCTGGTGAAAGATTGTAGAATGATCAACCCTTAACCTTATTATAAAAACCCATATTTACCTCTATAAACTTTTTACTCCTTGGCTTTAGTGGTGGAGATGTGTATCCTTGCCAAACTTATGATAGAATACTCGTCACGACCGAGCAATTAAGAAAATTAGTTACATGTTACCACATAGATTAGTTGAGTGATTTGAGTGTTTTTATCTTCCTATTTCGTGAGGTGTTTGGTTGTGTACTTGTAATAGATCAAATAAATGATTTAACGAAAAATATCCTTAGGGATACATTTTTATAAACTTCTAAAGGCTACTTGAGGACAAGTAGGATTCAAGTGGGGGGATATTTGATGACATCAAATAACGTCTATTTTATAGCATCATTTATCCCATGTTATTAACCCATTTTGTATAGTTATTACAAATAATTGTTACTTAATATTTGGGAATTGCAGTAATTATGGAGTACTTGGTGAATATTAGCAAAAGGCGCGCATTCTGGAGCTTAAACAAAGATATTTTGAAGATTAATGATTCTGACTACCAATACGCCGTATCCATCAAGGAAGATACGGCGTATCCGTGCCTGCACTCACCAAAGACCACGAAGGAAACAAGCTCAATACGCCGTATCCAGAGAAGACCAATGCGTCGTATTGAAGATATAGTATGTGAAGATTTTGGAAGATATCAAATGTGGTCCCTACTCCATGAAACCCCCAATACGCCGTATCCAATCCCTTGGATACGCCGTATCGAACCGACTTCCAGACAGTATAAATAAAAAACTCAAAAACGAGTTTTAAGTGTGCTAAATCATATTCTCGATACCTAAACCATAAAAGTCGATTTTCAGAGGAGAAAAAGAGCAGAAGAGGTCGAGCAACGCTATCAATTCCATAGGAGACAACGTGTAATTTCTTATACTTTTGTAATCATTCAGTTTTTGGTATCATTAGTTAACTCGGTTAGTTTACCTTAGCTAAAACAATTACTCTTGTATTCATTATGATGTTTAAAGGCTAATACCTTCGGGTATTAGCCATTATTATGAAGATCTGAATGTTTGGTTTTGTTTATATCTCGATTTCTTAATTTATCGTTGTATTATTGATTATGTTTATCACATGATACTTGTTTACGTGCTTAAGTATGCGACCTATCATTCAACTGGGTCTAGTTCTACATATTTAAAGCGCTGCAACTTCGGTGTTGTTTGGGCGTAGGCTAAGAGTCTGGGATAGCGCTCCATATAGTAATGCGTATAGGTGGAACAAATAGGATCACTAATAACGTCCTGCTTGCCTGATTGAACTGTTGTACCGTAGAAGGTAGTGACTTAGTGCTAACTAATAAGTTCTGATCATTGGTATAGTTTGGATTGTGGACTACCACCTAACACAAGTTACCGTTAAGCAGTAGGTGGGTAAAGTCTCAATGAGCTAGGGTTCGTACGACATACACGGTGTCGTCCTCTAGATGAATTATAATCAATATACAAGGATGCTTTATGCGGATGCTTTAATTGTAATAGAATTAATGTGTCTAGGTCTTATAATGATGTAACGCCTAAGTCTTAAGAATGATATGCCACCTCGAGAGAAGAAATCATTGCACTTAATAAACAAACCAACGTTCTAATCGGATTAATAATGGTTAATACAGTTTTCTTATATTTGGCTCGACCGCCATCTTCTGTTAATTTGCTTGCGTGGGTTAAAGTGCCTTGAATTGATTGTAGTCACCAACCAAACCGTGCCAGTCTCTCAGGCTGAAACCCCCTTTTTACCCGTTAGAATTAGGATTAGGAATGAAATAGGTTTAGAATAGAATAGAATTAACATAGATTAGATAACCAAGATATTAATAAATTGATAGATTTAACATCGCTTCAAGTGTTCGACACCCTACTTACCACGAAACTACTACCGATCGGGTACACTGCCCGTTAAAGTGTTGTTTTTTGTTTAGTCGGCAAAATATAAATTTAAAACTTGAATCATAAAAATATACACCACACAACGACACATCAGTAACATACTGTTCGCGAGAAGAGTGATCATTCCCTATACATGAATCACTTCTTCAAAGGGTAAGAAACATATATTTATGCATCGAAATTTAAACACCGATGGTTATATATATGTTGCTGGATAAACAACGACACTTAGCAATGTTGAATTTTTTCACAGAGCAAATAACAAAAGATGAAAAAGAAGCAGTTGTGGGGTTGCTGGCCTTGGCTAAAATAAATGTCAAAAATAATAACACTAATAAGATTAATTTAATAAATAAAATGGAGAAGCAGAAGACTCAAGATGCAAAGATTTGGTTATACAACATGTGCGGATTCATAATCTGATGGACTCGAATACAGTAGACGTGAAAAAGGTAGAAGCTTTATCGTATTATTATTTTATCTATACTAAAATATTGTGACATAACTGATGGTAACAAGTCACGAAAGACATGCTGTTCTCATATGTACGTATGCCGAACGATCAAGAATATGCAAATCATAGAGGGCAGAAAGGTAAATTCACAAATTGAACTAAGAACCGACACAACCCCAGAAAGTAATACATATATTGTAGTGTTGGTATAATCTCAAACGAAGCAACAACAACGTTGCAACCTTATTTTGGTAACCCTTTTTGTGACCCTTCACAATGGTCGAGACCCATGTTTCCTAACCGCGGTTCCCGTGGGATCGTTCGTCCATATAAAGTACGCACTTTCGACGAAAGCTTCTACTTGATAGGGATGACCGATCTACGGGTACCGTTATTATGAAATTAGAGGAAGAACAAACATTAGTTACATTGAACAACCAATAAAATGACATGTTTTTTGGCTAGACCTTGAAAGCGGCTACGCAAGATGGAATCGATAAGCTTACGAGTGTTGTTGCTCTTACTTTTGGCCCATAGAGGTATTACACATGTTAAAATTTGACAAAAAATGATAATGCGACTTAACTAACCTGATTAAGAACTGCTGCTCAGGCGATGAAGAAGAGGATACAGAGATCAGTTGCCTTATTGTATGCAGTGATAAGGCGACTTGAGATGCGTTAAGTCACCTTTTAAAGGTTAACTAACCTGATTAAGAACTGCTGCTCAGGCATTAAGATACAATATAAGCTCTACTGCATACAATGTTAGCAGGGTATGGAGAAGAGGGTCACAAACTTGCTGCTCAGGCGAAAACCTTTCTAATAATGGTATGCATCTATCCTCCAGTATGTATTTTATAATTAAATAGAATAGTTGCCCTTTCTATTGTTTGTAGAACTGAAAAGCACGTTGTGCAGTAGTCCCCCTGGTGTGCCGTCTGATTACTCATAAGCAAGATATTATAATCTACTGATAAATGCTTAATTGTACATATTAAAAACCCAGGATTTTGCCAAATAAAAGCCAGAAAATGCCAAAAGAATGGAAAAATGTGTGCTTTTGTGTCTAATGCGCAGGAAAGGATAATAAAGACAAAAAGAAGCAAAAACGATCAAAAACCGACAAGAAACGGGAAAAGTCAAGTCAAGAGTGAAGATGGGAAAAAATAGGCCCAAAAAATTTCGATTTTCAAAGCGGATCAGTCGATAACAGAGAGAAGAAAGCAAATAAAAGTCAAAGGAATCAATATTGACAAGTTTTCAAAGTCAAAGGGCTTATTTGGAAGTTTGGAGATCAAGGGACCAAGATTGTAAAAGTGAAGTTTGTTTGTAAGAGAAATGGAATATAGAAACCACAAGGACCAATGCTGTCATTTCCAAACTTGTTTTATACTACATTTTGGACGGAGGAAACGCAGTGACTGAAGTTGCAAATACCTCAAACATTTAAACATAAAGCGGGTTTTAAAACTTCCCCCCAACCAACCTAACTGAATTTCCCGCCATTTTCACCAACAATCCCAACTTCGCCAAATCCCTTCCCCCGCTCCTCTACATCACTTAACTTTGTAAATTTCCCTTTTCACATCCCAAATTCACCACTGTGGCACCTACCTTGAGAGAGTGGATCGAAACACTCATCAATCAATCATCCAAACGGCTAGAAATTGTTCAAAAATGATCAACGGCTGAGTTTCAATGGAAGATTCGAGAATTCCTTACCCCTCCTCTTCAATCCTCTATAAATAGGGCCTATATGGTTCATTTTTCGAGTTGTTGTGTGTGTTTTAATTTTCAGTTTGTAATTTTCTCATTTTTAAGCATTACTTTCAAGTGTTTTTCAAAATTTAGCTTTAAGTACTTGTACTCTTCTTATTTCAGCTTGTACTTCATCAATTTGAGTAATAACATTCAGTTTCTAAGCTTCTTTGTTCTTTGATTTCAATATTAAGCCGATTTCATTCAATAAGCTCTCAATAAGCTCTTTTGAGCTTATTCCTGTTCAAAAGCTCAAATTTAGTTAAAACTTTGTTAATTGTCATTCATTTACTCATTCTAATCCATTTACATCAAAATCATGATAACTTGAGGCATTTGAGTTCATTTTGGAAGCAACAAGGGGTAATAAGCTCTTAGAAGCTTATTGAGCTTTAAGCTCAGGTTTGAAATAAAGGTTAGGAGCCAATAGGAATTGTGTTTTATAAAAGCCACTCACTCAGACTAGAGTGGCTTAGTGATGGAGACAACAAAATTCAGGTTTTACCTTTTCTAAAATTTCATTTCTGCTTTTCATAGCTTAATTCAATTGCTTATTCTTTTGATTTCTCATGTTAATCCTGTTTCATTTTCTTAGTTAGCTTGAGTTAGATGTATTAGCTTTAATCTTTTTAGTTTGAAAATCAAGTTAGTTTCATTCTTAACATTTTGTAATTAGTAGTAGTATAGCCTAGAAGAGAAAACTACTTATATTTCCTAATAAGCTGTAAGTTTTAGTGTCAAAATAGTTTAATTAGGCTAGAAATAGTGTAAGTGGATAAAAGGTTTCAGCTGTTTTAGCTTTTAAATAGATTTTAAGCTCATTTTAGTTTAGACAGTTCTTATTAGGGAGTGTTTGGATTAAGCTGGTTTTGACTCTTAAAGTCAAAGAAATTCTGTCAAATCCTTTTACATAGTTGAGTTAGGTCTTAATATCAAGATTTAAACAGGTTTTAAGAGTTAGATTGTTGAATTCTAAAATTTAGAGTTTAAAAAGCACTTAATAGCACCAGGGGAGTTTTTAGTCAAATAGATTTTAGTATTAAATGATTCAAAAGTATTTTAGAATTAAAAGTTTGATTAAACAGGTTTACATGCAAGTATTGAGTGAGTTCATGAAACTTTAGATAAAGAATTTACCCTGCACTAGAGAATTTTTGGTCATTTACATCAGCACACAGCAGAATTGATTGTCTGTTTGCTTTTTCAATTTTTAAGCTCTATTTTAGTATTAATAAGTAGGAGTTAGATTTAGGAATTAAGCATTCTAGTAGATTTCCATTAGTTCTTTAAAAATAATTTCTTAAATTTCATTTTAAGCTGTTTAGTATAGCTTATTTTTCCTTATAAAAGTGATATAGCAGCAGAAATAGGATTATAGCTTATATTCTTTTTGAATTTTCTTTTCTAGTTGTTCATATAAAAACCTTTATATCTAGGTTCATTCAACATTCATAGAATAGCTTATTTCCAAAATCTTAGTTTCTAAGATTTAGAAATAAGCAAGTTAGCTTATTAGGAAAAGTTTAAATTTAGTCATAAGCTAAACTTGCACTTTTTGCAAGCAAATTTCTCCTTTACCTTGTTTTACTGGTAGCTTATTGCATTTTAGATATCTTTAGTATCACATCTCAAGCATCAAGTAACATTTTTGAGAGCTTTCACTTGCCTGTAGTAATAAGTTAGAAATAAGCAAAAAACTAGAAACCATAGGAACACCCTAGTTTCTGTAAACAGTTTGAAAATGCTTATTTTCTAGCTTATTGAGTTGATAAAAGTCAAAAGTGCCTTTATTAAAGTTGTTTAGTATAAGCTCTTCTTCAACTTTGTAGTTTTAAGTTTTAGCTTATTCTCATTTTTTAGATAAGCCAAAAAATGCTTAAATCGTAGGGTCTGTTTTGTGTTTTCTATATAGTATAAGCGGTACCGTTAGAGTACAATTGAAGTGTTAAATTGACAATAGTTAGCCCGCCTACCCTTTAGTTTCGTTTCTTACAACTTTTCTACCTGTTATTTCTAATAGATTAATAAATAGAATTAATATTTTTCAAATTTGTTTTATTAAATTTAGGTTTAGTTTTATGTATAAAATTAGAGGTTCAATTTAGGTTATAATTTTAGGGATTTTTGTTCTAATTTGATTCTGCCACCCTTTTAGTATTTAAAATCATTTTTCCTAATTTTCCAGTTTTATTTGTATTTTCAGGAATTAAAATAGATTATAGTTAATTTCTTTTTCTGTGTAGAAAATCATTATAAAATAGAAGAATAGTTGAAAAATCAAAAATTCTTTTTGTGCAAAAGAGATTTTCTTTTATAATCTAGTATTTTTGAAAATCGGAGTTTCAAGTATTGACCAAAGAGATGTTTTTTGGCTAGACCTTAAAAGCGGCTATACAAGATGGAATTGGTAAGCTTACGAGTGTTGTTGCTCTTACTTTTGGCCCATAGAGGTATTGCACATGTTAAAATTTGACAAAAAAATGATAATGCGACTTAACAAACCTGATTAAGAACTGCTCAGGCGATGAAGAAGAGGATACAGAGACCAGTTGCCTTATTGTTTGCAGTGATAAGGCGACTTGAGATGCGTTAAGTCACCTTTTAAAGGTTAACTAACCTGATTAAGAACTGCTGCTCAGGCATTAAGATACAATATAAGCTCTACTGCATACAATGTTAGCAGGGTATGAAGAAGAGGGTCACAAACTTGCTGCTCAGGCGAAAACCTTTCTAATAATGGTATGCATCTATCTTCCAGTATGTATTTTATAATTAAATAGAATAGTTGCCCTTTCTATTGTTTGTAGAACTGAAAAGCACGTTGTGCAGTAGTCCCCCTGGTCTGCCGTCTGATTACTCATAAGCAAGATATTATAATCTACAAAAACTTAGTTGAGGTAAAATAAGCAGGTAGAGAGGCCCACCTATGTGATGATTTCGAGTAAAGGGGTGTTCGTCTCAGCGCATTCTGATGAGCTTTGAAAATTTAAAAAGCTGATAGTAAAGTATTGACATACTTACAAAGCTAATGTACCCTTCCAAGGATCATACTACACACTAGATAATATATACAGACTATCGATGCTAGGTGTTTACCTTTTCTACTAGGCAGTTGAACTTAGTCCTATATGACATCAACTTTTTTCCCTATAACACACCCAACTGTACTATTTGGAACAAGCAGGCGTGTAACTATCACAATTTCACTACCATCAGTCCATCACCATATCCAAACACGCCCATTTTGACCCGCACTTAAAAATGACTTGTTTCAAGTTCAACACCAGCCTACTTGACACGGCCATCATGCCATCTCTAATGTCTGCTAATAAGTTAGAAGATAAGGATGGTCAGATATAGCACCTAACCTTGCAGAACTATATATTATTCAGTATATCTTCTTTAGCTTTTTCTACATGGCAAAGAACAACCGATAAATGCCTGCATATCCCAGAACAAAGACTAGAGCAAGAATAGACAGCAGGACAACTGAAAGAAAAAAGGGCATAAGACAACTCTCACAGGATACAGACCTTTAGAACATTAACCATTTATAGATCATAAGGCTAGGCGCCAAGGAGTTGGATACTTGCATATTATGAGCTATAAATGGAGAGAAGAGCTTACATATCTATCAACTACAAGAACTAACATAACTACAATACCTGATATGTGCCGTCAAGTAGCATTGCATCAAATGATCAGATAGTAACCAGTTCACATGTAATTCCACAGACAACACCTCCACTAGAAATAAGTATGTTCAATTATATCCAATGCTGAATAACCATCTATCCTATTTGCCGATTTACAACCTTATGGATTTAATAACATTTGGATAACTATAGACAACACGTAATTCACTCATAATTATTTTGCAGGCGCTTCCCGCTTTAAAGTCATTGAAGAAATCTATTACAAGGTTAAATGAAGACTTAGTAGATACATGCTCTTCTAATGAGTACTTGCTTCGATATCTATGATGTACACGCTCCAAGGCATGAATGTATGTATACACTTTATAGCAGAACTGTAAATTATTCCAATGTATAGGAAGTATTATTGTTTTCCTCTTTAAGGGCGTGTTTGATTTTTTTAAAAATGTCTGACTCGTCTCTTACTCTTACCAGTAAGAGGCGGGCAGACGTATCTCCTCTTACTTGGTAAGAGGTGGTGAGCAGATCTGACCCACTCTTAACCCTTTAAATAAACCTTATCCAACCAACTTATAAAATTACCATTATACCGTGGAATTATTTGGCTATCTAGATAAGTTATTTGGTTAAAAGTGAAGATGGTGATTTAAGTGAAAATGGTGATTTACCATGATTGGTGCTACTGCTGGTTGTTGGAGATGAAAATGGTGGTTGTGTTTGCTGGCAAGTGAACCCTACATATGTTTTTTGTTTAAAGTGTTTATTTCATTTTGTGTTTGGAAATGGCTCGTGAAGTATTTGGGCCGGGCTCAAAGTGTTTATTTCATTTTGTGTTTGAAAATGGTAAAATGACGTGATATAGGTTTTACATGGTTTATAGATTTTTACTTTTAATCATATACTATCATGCATTCATGCAATATAGTATGATGTTAAATTTATAATAAAAATATTTTGTTTCATATTTATACAAGCTATTTATTAATGTATTGTTATATTTTAATATATATATTTTAAACAATAGATAATAAAAACCATTCAGATAATTAT